>ML413093.1:38301-68004 GCA_005239525.1 Nicotiana knightiana | reverse complement strand
AGAGGTTATTTACCGGTATTGGGTTGTTATAAGCAACTATTGTGATTAGGAGTTATCTCCACGAGTGCTTGAGTCATGCAGTGGATCATGGTATTTCATCTTGGGTTATGGATATGACTTGTTACAGTGTGCTCAGACTTATTCAGTTTATAGTTATGGGATTTTGATCTTGTAAATTGATTCAGAAGTGAAAATGTAGTTCTAAGGTTTATGGGTCAGGATTTGATAATGAAATTTCAGTTATGTTGTGTTATCAGACCTAGATGGGGTAGGGTGATGTGGTATCACTTCCGAGTATGTGCACGGTCGGCTACACGGCATTTTGGTGGTGTTCGGAACAACTCTAGGCACGTTCGAGGACGAACGTATGTTTAAGTGGGGGAGAATGTAACGACCCGATCGGTCGTCCCATAGAATTTTCATTATAATTATTATTCTTGACTTTCCCTGGGCATGGATCTTGTCCGAAGCTGAGGTTATGAGAGGGATGGATCTTCCCTGGGCATGGATCATGTCCGAAGCTGAGGTTATGAGAGCGATGGATCTTCCCTGAATATGGAAATTGTTCGAGTGTTGTATTCCGGAGATGGATCTTCTCCGTGGGAGCTGGATTGACCTTTTTCCTCAGTACGGAGTGACCACGGTGACCGGTGTTTATGCATATTCCGGATGGAACTTCCCTGGGCCTGAGAGCCATATATAGTACTGAGTGGACAAGTGAGGGAGAGGTGTGAGCACTATANATGAGAGGGATGGATCTTCCCTGGGCATGGATCTTGTCCGAAGCTGATGTTATGAGAGGGATGGGTGTCCTTGAATATGAAAATTGTCCGAGTGTTGTATTCTGGAGATGGATCTTCTTTGTGGGGGTTGGATTGGCCTTTTTCGTCAGTAGGAAGTGACCACGATCACCGGTGTTTATGCATATTCCGGGATGGAACTTCCCTGGGCCTGAGAGGCATATATAGTACTGAGTGGACAAGTGTGGGAGAGCTGTGAGCACTATGTGCATATCCCATACTGGTTTCATACATATATTTTATGATGGCATATAGAGTATACTGGCATACTTGGCATATTTTATCACCCTGATAAACTGTTAGCATGTCTAAATTCTGTATAATATTTATTGTAAATTTTGAGGTTTTGTCCGTCACTACTTCTCAGCCCATAGTTTGGGTTCGTTACTTCTGAGTTGGTATACTCAAGTTACCCCCTGCACCTTGTGTGCAGATCCAGGTACACCGGGACCCGGTAGCGGGTATTGAGCAGCGGCCAGCGTTTATATTAGAGTTGTCGAGGTAGTAGCTGGCGATCGCGACCTCGTCTTCTCTTTCTTATTCCACCTGTTTTTCTTTATTTTTGAGACAATGTTGCCCATTTCTCCTTTTTCTTTGCTTTATGTTATAGTAGCTCATGACTGAGTGACACCGGATCCGGGGTTGGAGGTTTTAAATTTAGTTCTTCAAATATTGTTTTAACTTCAGATTCTTAGTTTTATTAATAAATTCGTTTAAAAATTGTATCTTTACTGGAATTTGAATTTAGCTTAGTTAAAAAGGGAGGCTTGCCTGGTTCCACGACAGGCGCCATCACGACTCCGAAATTGGGTCGTGACAAAATGGTATCAGAGTGCTAGGTTAAATAGGTCTCACCAGTCATGAGCAGGTTTAGTAGAGTCTTCCGGATCGGTACGGAGACGTCTGTACTTATCTTCGAGAGGCTACAGAACCTTTAGGAAAATCTCACATTCTTGAACTCTTGTCGTGCGTATCCATTAATTCAACCTGAAGCGTAATTTTGGAACTCCTTTCATGCATTCAAATGCGCACGTGAGCTCGGTATCAGCCATGCACCGATGTCTTGTGACTTCCATGAATGGGATGTGATTTTAGCATGTTTGGGGCCAGTCTGGAGGACTTGAGGCCGGATTTTTTATCTATGGCTTTGAGCCAAGTGGGGAGTCTGCTAATGATTAGTTGGTTGCCCGATTAGGTGCTGTATTGGTTTTAGTTTGGGGATATTTGGGAGAGTATTCAGCGGATTAGTTGGGTCTCGTGTGGTGAATCTAGGTTGAGAATTGCAGTATTATGACAACGAGAATTATCAATTCGAGGGTAAGTCAGAAGGAACTTGGATAAATAGGACAACTTTATAGTGGGTCGGATCGGCATGGTAAGCGATACAATTAGTTCTTTGGGTGCTTATGAGGTAATGATTTTTCTACGTGTGTTTCCTAGCAATGCTCTTGAGTGTTGGTGTATGCGGTACGTTGTGTAGAGTCAAGATCTGCATGTGTGAATTCACGGTTCAGTTCTGGAAGGAAGGTCAAAATTCTTAGGCGGCATTGGCAGTTTCAAATGACTAAGTAAATGATATCTACAAGTGGCTTAAAGTATTTCATGTGGACTAGAGTTTTGATGGGGTCACTGAGTGTAGCGGAGTTATGTAGGGGTATGACCTTTGGTATTTGATTCATGTGTTTTGATTTTTACGACGTGTGTCAGGCTTTTAGCATGATGTTGTGAGGGTAATTGTTAATGGCAGGTTAGTCCTCTCGTGTGTATATAATTTGATTACGTTGGGATGTTGTTGTTGAGTGCACGAGTTTNATTCATTTAAAAATCGTATCTTTACTGGAATTTGAATTTAGCTTAGTTAAAAAGGGAGGCTTGCTTGGTTCCACGACATGCGCCATCACGACTCCAAAATTGGATCGTGACACCATTACCCCATCCTTAACGTAAGAACCTAGTACACTTTTCTTTTTCTGGACCCTTAGATCCAAAAACAAAAAACTCTCATCTCTCTCACAAGGGCAGCCGTCGTTGCCATCTCTAGCGAGACTCCAGCCGCCGCCCAACTCCACCACTCCAGCAGCCACGAAAAGCACACAGAACCTAACACCCGTCCTCATCCTCACAGCGGCGCACCAGCCTTTTCCGCCATGAGCTCGCCGGAATCAATGGCATCCAAAAAAAGAAAACGACGAAGCTCTCATCTCTCATTCTCTTGAACCCAACAGAAATTCCCCCTCCCAGGCCTTTCCATCTTCAGCCGCGACACACGCACACGCACACGCACAAACAGAAGACGGGGGAGAAGAAAATTGAATAGAGAAACTAAGGTTTGTTCGATTGTTGTCCGCCGAGGTTTCCGGGCAGATTTGTGGTTCCGTCGAGGTTGTCGCTGTTCAAGTTTTCCGATGTTAAACATTTTCAGATTCAAAATTGGTTTGTTTTGAGGTTCATCACTGTCTTGCTCTTTATTTATCGATTTTTGTTCTTATATGATGATTGAATGAAAGTTTGTGTGAACTCTTGCCTGCTGGTGATATTTTAAGGTGGAATGTCTGTCTTTAATCAAAATTTCATTGTTTGTTGAGCTAGTTCACTTACTGGTTTAGCGCAAGATTAAATTAGAATGTTTGATATCCGTCGGTTAGTACTTACTTAGATCTATATGTTTAAAATAGATATAGGCTCTTAAAGGAAAGAGAAATTCAAAAAAAAAAAACAGCGATTTGCTTTGGGGTTAATTAATAATTGATTTGAATCGATTTCATTGAAGTGATGTTGGTATTCAAGTTGGAGAAGGACCGAATCTGTTCGATATTAATTTATCCACATGTTATAGGAAATGGGCTTGGGTCAAATAGATGATCAGAAGAACATAAGTATGAATTGAAATTTTCTTCTATTTAACTCTCTTTACTTACTTTATTTTTGTTACGTTATTCGCTAGTAGCATGATTAGGCGTACCACACTCGGGTAGGCAAATCTTAGGTATTCTTTATTTCATCTTTATTTGAGGCGAGAGCTCGTTTCTTTTAGTTTATTATCCTCGGAATGCCCCGCAAAATTTGTATATATTTTTATCCGGGGTATGCCCCGAAGTATTTGTAGTTGGAGGCCGAAAGTAGAATTCATAGTATTTTTATTTTCATTTTTCTTTTATTAGGTGGGAACGATCTCAAGCCTCTTGTGTGTTTATTTTTCTTTTTTTGTGAGTGTTTATTTTACCTCAATTTGAATATTTTATAAGCCAACTAGATCGAGTAGGCAACTGTGACTTTCACGGGACTCGGGGAATGCCTAACACCTTCTCCCCGAGTCAAATGAACCCCCTTACATAGAACTCTAGTGCAAACTGATTTAAGAGTCAAATGTGTTTTGAAAGGAAATTGTTATAAAAGAAAACGGTGATCTGGCACACCTAAACCAAATGTTAGGTGGCGACTCTGAGTTGATCCTTTTGAACACAATTTTTGTCACTTTCAATGAAAAACCCTTTTGACCTTCACTAAACCTTTTTATTTATTTATAGAGGGTTAGTGAGGTTGTAAAAAAAAGGGTGTGACAACAATTGAGCCTCAAGCTCCTCTATCTTATTCTCCTGAGTTGAGCTCTTTTCCTTCATACCTCGAAGCTGGGCTTCGACCGATGATAACCGGGCTAGAGAAGTCTCTTTCTCTACAGTAAGGCGGTCCATGCCTTCTTTCCACCCGTAGGACTCCACCTTCACCTGATTTACCTCCTCTTGAAACAACTCGATCCTCTTGATCTTTTGCTGCAGCTGCGATATCGAAACATTAGCCTCCATTCCCGAATCAAGTCCATGAGTTTTCAGGAGTATCATTACATGTTCGATTAGCTCGGTCTGCTCCTTGTGAGCCTTAGCCAGTTCAGCTCGGAGGTCTTTAATATCTTCATCCTTTTGCCCGCAGTGGAGTTTGAGGGCATTCCTCTCCTCCGAAAGCCTTTGGAGATCGGCCTCGCACTAGCTCAATTCAGACCGGGACTTGGAGAAGGCCTGTATAGAAAAGGAAAGGAGTTAGACGAAAAATAGAAGAATGCTAAATCAACAAAAGAACTAAAATGTACCTGGTTCAGGAGTCGTTGGGTCTCTTCGAAGAGGTTCGACGCATCATTCAGGTGAGAAGCATCCTCGACCCCGGTAAAGCAATATCGAAAGGGATCATCCCCACCGGGGACTCTGCCTACTTCGGGGGTCCTCAGAGCTTGAGCATCCCGTATCGCCTCTTCGAAAAAGGAAGGAAGAGTTGGCGAATGACCTGATGTCACTTCCCCGAGCGAGTCACTCGGGGTGTTCGTTTCACCTCGAGGAGTTTCAGGGCCGGTCTCCTCGGACGTGCTCGCCATTTGACGGGAAGAAGCCTCGATCTCAAGCGATTCGTGGACTTTGCCCGAATCCTTCTCAAGGCCTCCTCAGCACGAGGTGGGGCCTCGCCAACCAACGCCTATTCAGCAGCCTTGAAGACCTCGATGTTTTTTCTCACTCGGGTCACTAGCACCGAGCCACCATATTCATCATCTCCATCTTCCTCTCTTAGCTGCTGAACTACATGGGGAGGGAGGCCAGCAATATCTATCCTCGATTTGCTAATCGAGCTCTTCTTTTTTTTGGGCTTTGGGACCTCGAAAGTCGGGTCCCTTTTCCTCTTGTTATATTTTGCCGATTTCGGAACCGGAGCCAAAGCCTCCTCCTTACCAAATGGAGTCCTCATGGTCGTCTCATTCATGCACACAAGGAAATTGGATAAGTATAGAGAGACGTTATCAAATCATCAGATATGTAAAAAAAGGAATCTTACCATGGTTCTTTGCCCCCCATCGGCCTTTTGCCAAATTGCGCCAACAACGCTCAGCGTAGGTGGAGGTCGAGGCCAGCTTTCGGACCCAACTCTCGAGGTTGGGGATCGCACAGGGCATCCAAGCAACCGTTGCATGATGAAAGAAGGCATTTATAGAGCAGAGGAACGAAATAAAGCATGGAAATTAACAAGTGAAGTATTACTTACACTTCGTATTCCATTTCTCAGGATATGGCATCTTCTCCGCCGGGATGGATTGGAGGTCCTCACTCGAACAAATCTACCCATCCATCATCGATCTTTGTCCTCGTCGATGCTCGAGAACAATACCTTGGTTTCCCGACGTTGGAGTTTGATTAACCCCCGAAAGATACGAGGATTGTACAACCTAATGAGGTGATCGAGGGTGAATGGCATCCCCTCGATTTTGCTCGTGAAGAATCGGAGCATGATGACTATTCGCCAAAAGAAAGGATGGATCTAGCCTAAGGTCACCTTGTATTGATGGCAGAAGTCAACGATGACAGGGTCGAGAGGGCCCAGCGTGAAAGGGTAAGTGTAAACACTCAGGTACCCTTCCACGTGGGTAGTAATGCTTTCTTCAGGGGATGGAATTGATATCACTTTATCCCCCCAGTTGCAGTCCCTCTTAATCTGCTCGAGGTACCCACAGTTACCGAGCAGATGTACCTCGACACATGCTCGCATCGACCAAGGACCAAGGGAGGTTTCTCGATTTTAAATCGAATTTAAGGATACACGGGCCAGGAACACACTCCTCGGGGAGTGAATCCACTGGCGTTTTGTCGCCGGCCGGTCGTGAAGAAGAAACTTTCTCCTTTTGAGGAACTGTTTTAGATGTTTTCGCCATTTTATGAGTTGAAGAAAGGAGAAGGTAGTAAGATTTGGTGTTGAAGACTGACGGTGAAACCTGAAGATTAATAGAAGAGAAGAACTTGAGAGAGGTAAAGGCTTAGAAGATTAGAAGAAAGTGAAAGTAAAGTTTGATTTAGTGAGGAGAAGGCCTATTTGTGGATTACGGCGACGGTTCAACAACACTAGTGGCCGACCGGCAACTGATGCTCATTAATGGTTTGGGAAACTGTACCGATGGGACGTTTCAGTCACTTCCATCACTTACGTCACAGGAATGATATCATAGTTTATGGAGGTCGGAAAAATCGAAGGCTCAATTCATTTCTTGTCATTATACTCCAAAAAATGAGGGGACTATCTGTATACGGTTGAAATCGGGGCCACCTGATTTTACTATTTGATCGAGACTGGAATGTTGCATCGAAGGTCGGCTTCGGCTAAATCACGAAGTTGAGGCATCGAGTTCGAGATCGAGGTCTCTTTCGAGATCGAGGTTCGTAGCAATCGAAGTCAAGAGAGACAGACACCGAGTAATATCGGAGATGGCTTAATAACGGAAGAGCGAGATATCCGTGATTGGTCGAAGATCATGGCGTAAATCTCAAAACGGATCAAATCAGAAGCTGTTAATTAGCTAATTATGTGATTTTCTTCTGTAATTAGAGTTATACCATAAGTAGAATTCCTCTGCTATATAATGAGGAGTTCTAATCGTTTGTAAGGCATCATTATTCACAGAAATTATAGCAATACAATCATCTCTTTCTCGCTTACATTATTGTTCATCATTTATTCTATTTTCCTATTGTTCTTATACTTATCAGTTCGAGAGTACTTCGACTCGAGGGCTGAAGCTCTGTCCGAACACTGATTTGTTTTATTTACAATTCAATTATGTTATTCATACTCATATTTATCAATTGGTTTGAGTGAAATCACATATCTTTAAAATCACAATATAAGTTTAATTGTTATCCAAATTTTAGGGTAAACAACTTTGTAAAATGATACTTTTCAAAAATTTCATTTCCTTCCATTTCGCATTCACACCACACTAAGCAAAAACAGATTGTTAGATGGAACGGAATGCAGAGAGAAGCTAAAATTCATTAAGCATCAGCTCTTGTAGTTATATGTTGCGTTGTCCTAAAGCAAAATTAAGGCAGTGAACGACATTTGAGAAAACCCAGGATTTTGAGAGCTTTGGCTTCTAATCAGAAACCCGCATGAGTATGTTCGTTCAATTCAACTAGCTTTAGCTTATATAACTATACAATCACACATAACACAGTAACACAACGTAACCATTTTTTTAGCTAACGGTATATTTCTATCTATGATTCTCGGATTCGAGTCATAAATATATCATAATGAAGATATTATAGAGGAAGCTCGAATTAGGGGGCCTCTTTTGGAAAAAGCTGAACACAAAGAGAAGTCCTATTCGTTAAGCAAGGACTTTTTCTCACGTCAATTGGTTTAGTGGCTTATCACAAATTTATATTTAGCTTTATATCCCAATCTCTTTTTTTATATATAAGAGATTTCTTTTTACACACATGAGATCTATCTTTTACACGTAAGAGATTTAAAAAGACATTTTCTTAAATTCAACATGGTAAAAAGTCATAAAAGCTTAAACCCCGCTTTTTCTCATAGTTTTTGATATAATATACCATAATATATGACCTTGAATTTGCATTGTCATTATTTGTCACCCTAAGTACCGAACACATACCTGAGTTTATCGGTCCCATATGTATTTTTCTCGTTACTGTCCGAAATCTGGGCGATATGAGGTCCATCCATTATTAATAGGAGTATTAGGGGATAAAAAATCTCTTGTTCCAAAAGTAATGAATAATTCAACTTATGGTTTGTCGAAATATTAAAACAAGAATCATACGACATACTGATGTAAAGTGACCCACTTTGAAAGAATAATGTGTGCATATAATTTGGTTTGAGGGTGGTCTGTTAGCCAACTTGTTGCCTCTTAATTTGATTTGAATATATTTACGAATTGCTTATATCATATTACCACATTGTCCTCCCACCTAGCTCATCTCGTAAACATGAGCTCATGGCACATTAGAAGATGTATGTGACACAATTTTTTTTAATGCTAGAGATATTTTAAACATGCAGTTACTTCAAAATACATATACTCTTCTAGCTAGTATAATACTATATCTCTTGCTTAGGGGCGGCGGGTTCGACTTAATTCAATAGTTTTAGTTCAAACTTCATATTTGTATTAAGAAATTCACTAAATTAATATATAAAATTAAATTTAAAATTCAACTACTAACACCTAATATCCCTATTCTAGAATTTAAAATTCATAAAATTCAAATTCTAGTTCCGTCTCTAATCTACACTTCACTAGTTTTAATTGACGATCTTAAAAAGAGACATATTCGCGGGATAAAGGAAGCAATAATTACCAACAAGGGTTGTAGTGGAGTGGTAAGTACTTATTCATCCTTAACCAAAAGTGTCGGGTTCAAGTCACTGGATATGGAGTCGTTTATGTTAGGAAGCGCTTTATCACTATTTAGATTGCTTATATTCATTATTAATGTGGATAATGTACGTTAATAATTTCAATTCTATTAGGAAAATTATCAAGAAATGGTATCTTCTTAGCTTCTTGTGTTGTTGACTCCTTATCATAACATGACGTATTGTGTACTGGTAGCAGTATCATAAACTAGTTCAAGGTCAATATTTAAACTATTAAATTAACATCTTTGGTTCAAATAAGTTCAAAAGTGCATGCATCAGGAACTGGGTCACGTAACTAGACAATTCCACAAAATTGCTTGCATTTTTGTGACGTTAATTGCAGCTATACAATATTTGGCCATTGCTGACTTTTTTCTTCCCTGTGAATCTATGTCTTTATCGAAGAGTCTGGCAACTCCTCTATCAACGTTCCATACGGCCATATAAGAAAGATAAAAGTACAGGTCATATATACGATCTCTTCATTCTTAATTAGATATTTTTAATATAAGCTATGAAAATAAAGAAACTGATCATCAAGAAGCTTTCTCCTCCTCAATAGACTTTATGTGAAGTGGATTTAAAATTACTGGGCTAATGAAGTTTAGATACTGAATGGTTAAAGCAAAATTGAGGGTAGATGCTAGTCATTTTGATTTGATCACGGACTTCTTTATCTTTAGGAATAATTGAGAAACGGTTAGTTACTTATCTCTTACTCAATAAATAAAGTAAAATCTACCCAAAAATCTCAAGAAATGTTGCTACTTTTTATCATCTTTCATTTCAGCGACCCGATTTAAAAGGTCTTCTTGCTATCTTGATAGACCTATCTCGTCATCTCAAAGAGACTGCACCAATTTCTCGCAATAAGCAATATGATAGTATAAAGAAATTAATCTTTAGTACGTTTCAAAAACATTATTTTAGTTTGATTTGAAATAAACTTTAATAAAAAAGGAAAGACTTTTAATATAAGTGGTCTTAAATAAGTCATAGTATTTACGTGGCTGTAAAACTTTTAAAACTTGTGGTCTAAAATCTGTCATAATATTTGTGTGGTTATAATTGCTTCTTATTAAGAAAATATTGAAAAGTGTCAATCTTTTTTAAACAAATTAATAAGGAAATAATGTCAATCTTTTTAAAACAGAGAAATTACTATTTATTAGTGTAATTTAACTAGCTTGTAGAATTGTTAGCTGCTGTATAGTAGTACTCAATGTAGTGATGTGAGTACTTAGTTAGCTACATGGTTAATAAGATGAATAGTGCAATTAGAGGTAGTTAAGTTAGTTAGTTAGTGTAGTGTACAAATAGGGTCCATGTATTTGTACTCTAAGCTTAAGCCTTCAGATTAACAGAAAATCTGCTTCTTCTCTCTATCAACCGACCTTGATCCTCCATGAAAACCCAGCTCGCCTTCTCCTTTTAACATGGTATCAGAGCCACAATTTTGTGGAATTTCTAGCCAAGGAGTGAAGAATTAAGGACAATCGTTGATTAGAGAAGACTACAGTCTTAATTTTCGCCATGGATATGATATTCGAAGCTTTCGTTTCTGTTAATTTTTTTTTTTTGACCTAACATTTGAAGTCAATTCTGAATTTTGAGTTCGTGATAGTCTTAATCGTGAATCACATTGTGCATTGTTGATAAATTTGTGCAAATGGCGACTGATGCTGAAGATTCAACTGAACGATTCACCGACATTCATCTAAGGAATCCTCTCTATCTTCATCCGTCGAATATTCCAGGTTGTATTCTAATTCCTCAACAGTTAACTGGAATAGAAAATTATACTGCATGGAGAAATTCGATGAAGGTCGCATTGTTAGCTAAGAATAAACTAGGGTTCATTGATGGTAGTTGTCGGAAGGAACACTACAGAGGAGACCTAGTTCATGAGTGGGATAGACGTAATGCCTTTGTTTTGTCTTGGATTACTAATTCAATGTCGAGGGAACTAGTAAATGGTTTGATGTATTCGTCTAATGCTCACACAGTTTGGACGAACTTAAAGGAGCGATTTGATAAGAAAAATCTCACTCGAATCTATCAACTACATAGGGAAATTTACACAATGACACAGGGGACCTCCACTATTTCTGAGTATTTCACTAAACTGCGTAATGTCTGGGATGAATACATGTCACTAGTTCCACTGCCTGGAACTGATAGAAACTATGCAGACCACATAGAACAACAGAAGTTGATGCAATTTTTGATGGGTTTAAACGAGACTTATTCACAGTCATGTAGTCAGATCTTAATGACAGTTCCAAGTCCATCACTGAATCAAGCTTATAACTGCTTATGCAAGATGAGAGTCAACGATTGCAGGCAAATGTGATAACACAATGCACTCAACCACTGCAGAATTTGGAGTTGAATGATCCCACATCCTGTGCTACTATGCAGACTAACAAATTTAGAAAACAAAATATTTTTTACTGCGATTACTGCAACATGAAAGGACACAAAATGGAAAATTGCTACAAGTTGGTGGTATATCCACAAAATGCTAAGAATAACAGGAGGAAAGTCTTTGAGAAAGTGCATCAACAGTTTGAGAGTAACAACAGAACTTCAGCTAATAGTGCAAGTTATATGGGACACTTAGATGAATCAGGACACAATGTTGTTGGTTATCCACCTGGTCAATACATGGCAATGTCCACATTCACCCTTGAACAATATCAACAAATTCTGCAGTTGATCAACAAAGTCCCTTCACAGGAAGCTTCAGCTAACATAGCAGGTATATCCACTTGTCTTAATGCTAGTTTATCTTATTGCACTGAAACCACTCCATGGGTGATTGATACATGGACAACATATCATATGGTTTCTATCCTGAACATGTTGTTAAGGAGAAGGATGGTTTGTACTTACTTCAACCTACCAAGAAGCTATCACCTATCAAAGCTCCTATTTCCAGTATTCCAGATCTACTTGTACCTACACAGAAATGCCTCTCTTCAACTCATTCTCCTCCAGTTTCAATATGGTACCAGAGATTTGGTCTTGCACCAACTGCTGTTTTACAGAAAATTCCTTTTTTACATAGTCATTTGTTCAATAAAGAGTGTTTGTCTTACACCATTTGTCCTTTAGCAAGACAAACTAGACTCCCTTTCCCTGTTAGTACTTCTAAAACTGTCTCCTCTTTTGAGCTTATACATATGGATGTATGGGGCCCATATAGACAATGTACTTACAATGGTTATAGATATTTCCTTACTATTGTTGATGATCACTCCTGAATGACTTGGGTTTATTTGATGAGAATGAAAAGTGATGTCATTATTCTACTCAGAAATTTCCTTTACCTTAATTAAAACCTAGTTTAATGCTTCTGTCAAGACTGTTAGATCAGATAATGGTCTTGAATTTTTTTAACTCTCAATGCAATAGTATTTTTACTTCCCTTGGCATTGTACATCAAAGTTTGTGTGTTCACACCCCCCAATAGAATGGAACAACTGAAAGGAAACACATGCACTTGCTTGAGATGGAAAGAGCACTAAGGTTCCAAGCCTATGTTCCTCTAAGATTTTGGGGTGAATGCATTCTGACTGATGTATTTTTAATAAACATACTGCCTTCCTCAGTTCTTTCTGGCAAATCTCCTTATGAGGTTTTCCATGGGAAGGCCCCTTCTTTCCAACATCTTAAAGTGTTTGGCTGCTTGTGTTATGCAACTAAACCCAATTTCACTGGTAAGTTCTCATCCAAAGTAATTCCATCTGTCTTCATGGGTTACTCAAATACTCAAAAAGGCTACAAACTATACAACATAAACACTGGCTCATTCTTTGTCAGTAGAGATGTATCCTTTAGAGAGCCAGTGTTCCCCTTCAGATACCCTAAATCTACATTCCTTGAACCATCTAGGACTCTATTCTCTACTCCATCATTCACCAAGATGACCCCTTCCCAACTAACTCAACCTCTTCACCTCCAGAACATCTTACTGACATCTCACCATCTCAGACTTCTCTCATTCCTCAATCACCTGTTCTCACTCCAACTTCTACATCTACTTTTTTAATGTCTAACTCCAATTCCTCTCCTGCTTCACCACCACCCTTGAGGAAATCTACTAGAACATCTAATCCTCCAATATGGCTTACAGACTATGTACATTCCTCTGTCACTCCCTATCCAATCATTGCCTCACTCTCCTATGCTTCTCTTTCCCTGCATACCAAGCATACCTGTCAGCTTTTTCCTCTGACACTGAACCAGCATCTTTTGAACAAGCTACAAAGGATGAAAACTGGATTCAGGCTATGAAACTAGAGATTGAAGCCCTTACATACAATCATACATGGGATGTGGTGGATTTGCCATCAAGTAAGACACCTATTGGTTGCAAATGGGTATATAAGGTGAAGTATAAGGCAGATGGTAGTGTTGAAAGGTATAAAGCAAGGCTAGTATCCAAAGGCTTTACTCAGCAAGAAGGTCTGGATTACCATGACACTTTTTCCCCTATAGTGAAAATGGTAACTGTTAGATGTGTTGTGTCCTTGGCTGCCCAGAATGATTGGCCACTCTTTCAAATGGATGTATACAATGCATTTCTCCAGGGTGATCTGTTTGAAGAGGTTTATATGTATTTGCCACATGGATTTGGTAGCCAGGGGGAGAACAAGATTTGTAGGCTCCTCAAATCTCTATATGGCCTTAAACAGGCTAGTATGCAATGGAATTTAAAACTCACCACTACTCTTATTAGCTCTGGCTTCACTCAGAGCAAACTGGATTACTCTTTGTTTACCAAAAGTCAAGGTGTACGTATTGCCATCATATTAGTGTATGTAGATAACTTGCTTATTACTGAGAGTGACATCAAGTTGATAGAGGAAGCTAAATTGATACTTAACAACAACTTCAAGATGAAAGACTTGGGTGAGTTGAGGTATTCTTGGGTATAGAGTTTGCCAGGTCATCAAAAGGCATACTCATGAACCAAAGGAGGTATGCTCTAGAACTAATATCAGAATGTGTCTTAGGGGTAGGAAAACCTGCTACAACCCCCTTGGAGCAAAACCAAAAGCTCACTAATCTGGAGTATGACAGATTGTTTGAGCCTAACAATGATAAGGAGATGGAATATCGGAGACCTTGTCAAAGATTGATGGGAAGACTGCTATATCTAGAAATCACCAGGCCAGATATCTCTTTTGCAGTCCAAACATTGAGTCAATATATGCATGCTCCAAAGGAATCACAGTATGAGGCAGCATTGAGGGTGGTCAAATATGTGAAGAGCCAGCCAGGTTTAAGACTTTTAATGAGCAGTAATAAGTCCAAGAAGATCACTGCCTATTGTGATGCTGATTGGGTATCATGCATGGTCTCTAGGAAATCTGTTACTGGCTTTTGCATAAATCTGGGTGAGTCACTGATATCTTGGAAATCAAAAAAACAGAATACAGTATCAAGGAATTCAGCTGAGGCTGAGTATAAAAGTATGGCTACTACAGTAGCAGAGTTAGTTTGGCTGCAAGGTTTGTTACAAGAACTGGGAATGGAGGTTGACTTGACAATGGAACTGTTGTGTGATAATAAGGTTGCTATTCAAATGCATCAAATCACATGTATCACGAGCATACCAAACACATAGAGATAGATTGTCATTTCATTCGAGAAAAACTACAACAAGGCTTGATCAAAACTGGACATGTTACCAGCAAAGACCAAGTAGCAGACATCCTCACTAAGGCTTTAGGAAAACAGCCGCACAGGGAACTGATATGCAAGTTAGGGATGATCAATGTGTTCGATCACCCAACTTGAGGGGGAGTGTATAATTGTTAGTTGTTGTATAGTAGTACTCAATGTAGTGATGTAAGTACTTAGTTAGTTACATAGTTAATTAGATGAATAGTGCAATTATAGGTAGTTAAGTTAGTTAGTTAGTGTAGTGTATAAATAGGGCCCATGTATTTGTACTCTAAACTTAAGCCTTCAGATTAACAGAAAATCTGCTTCTTCTCTCTATCAACCGACCTTGATCCTCCATGAAAATCCAGCTCGCCTTCTCCTTTTAACATAGCTATATTACTCTATTTTTCATGTTACAATAGCAGATCACCAGAAAAAGTTACAATTAGCGTGTCATCTAAACTGACTGAATATGATATCTCTGTGATGCTAATGTCTAAAACTTAAACTCTTCTTTTGCATTGTTCTTCCTTCCTTTAATTTCTTATCACCATATCTTCTGCTTTTTAGGCTTCTTTAGAAAAAATAATCATGACATGTTTCTTTTATCTTTTTCCGTTCATTAACATTGTATGGTACCTTTCTTTCTCTATTTTTTCTTAAGCCGAGGATTTATCGAAAATAGTCTTTCCACTTTGTCAGGTAGGGGTATTGTTTACGTACACACTACCCTCCTCAAACCCTACGTGTGAGATTATATTGGGTATGTTGTTGTTGTTAACATTGTATGGTACCTTAACGTAAACCTTACATCCCGTATTTACGCAAGGTTCGGGGAAGGAACACACATCAAGGGATGTGATACATGTAGACAGCCTACACTAATGTAAGTATCGATTATCGATTCTAAAGCTCGAACTCATGACCTATATGTTGCACAAAAATAATTTTATTATTGCTCTAGACACTGAAATTTTAACAGATCAAGATAAATCCTAAATTCAAGACGACTCTGGAAATATTAGGAGTATAATAGGGTTACTTGGTGGCTACTCCACCCAAACCCTAATTCATGTCTATAAATAAGACTACATATGTCCTTCAGAGACGATTTCAGCAATTCCATAAACTCTCGGAACATGTACAAAGAGATCAAAAAAGAGATTTCCGAAATTCCATGAAACGACTCTTGGAATATTCATGTCAAATATGTCTTGCTCAAAGTCCTACATTCGAGAAATACGCTGCTAAGGCCCTTGAATCACGTAGAACAAATTGAAGAAAAAAATCAAAGGATAAACAAAATAGTAACTCGCAATGTTTATCAATAACTTTTTTTTTCTTTATTATTGTTTGTGATTATAATTTTATTTTTCTGCAAAAGAGACAGGAGTTGTAAGTTGTAACTTATAATGTTGGGGATTTAATTAAACCGGTTAACTTTAAAGCTGAGGAGAGGTCATAGATCATGATATAGGTGAAGCACGTGAATGAGGAAGCAAAGTGGGTCACCGCTCTCTTTTTTGTCAAAGACAAAAAGCTCCAAACCAAATCTGGTGCCAGATTGGGTCGTGCCTTATCTGGCCCATTCATGCCGTAACCTGCGGCTCCATTTCAATAATACGTCGCTCTATTTTTAAAAGAAGGTGATAAATTTATAAATTAAAAAAATTAATTTTAAATTTCTTAAGTTTATAATACATTTAAAATTATGAGTTTCAAAATATTTTCTATCTTTTTAAAATTTGATGTCGAATTAAACAGCATCATATATATAAGTGGGAAGACCTTAATGCAAAGTTGAATTACGAAAATATTCATAAAAAAATTGATTGACTATTTTGCCCTACACCAAAACAAATTCTATTAAATAATTTCAGCTATATCATTCATTATTAATGCCCGTGAGTCCATTCCAATTCATTACAAGCACTCATATGATGAGCTTTTAGTAAGACTTGATTTTCTCGGGCAAGCTTTATCTAATTAAGCTTTTTGCAAATCCTACAAAATATGTTCATATTCAATAAAAATATAAGCAATTAAATTTTATTACAATACGTAAAAAGCACCGATAAATGCCAAAACTAAAACTCAACAGACTACCCAAGTTAAACACCAAATCTTCGAGGTGTGAGTGGACTTGACAAGCTTGACTTTTTGGTGTTTATTTTTAATTTTCACATCTCCCATGGAAGAATTAAGTACAATTATGTACTTCATCTTCAAGTCATTTATTTATTTTTCTTCCTTTCGGGCAAAAATAAATACTCATTTCGTTCACTTTTACTTGTTCATTTTTGACTTTGTAACTGTTAATTTTGTCATATAAGCTTACGATTCATCTTTTTAAGCTTTTGTTTTTTTTCCTTCAATTATACATCAATCATATATGCATGTTAAATAGTATTTTTGTGATTTAAAAAGTATGAATTTATTGACATAAAATACAAGTGCAACTTACTTTTTTTAGAAACCAGTCATAAAAAAACTTCGATGGAAACAAACGTTGTAGATTCTAGGGGGTAGTTTCGGTAATTTATGCAAATCTATTTCCACTAATCGTTGATCTCTACTTTAAAGAATTTAAAAAGTAAATAGAGTCAACAATCGAAGAGTTCATGACATTAATATGATGCCTACGTGGACCCGGACTTGATGACCTGGCACTTCGTCAGACATTGTCATACCTTTAATTTAAACAGTTTTTAAAAGATTTTGCTATTACCAGCTCGGTTTGTAGTTCGATTTATTTCGACTGGACCCTCGGCTTTTGTTAAAGCCTAATAATGGTGATATCAAAAATCTAATAATGCCACTGCTTTATCTTTTTAAAAGTAGCATATACCGTGGATGTACTTTCGGCCGTCCTTGACAACAACAACAATAAAAAAAGTTAAATGAGTAAAAACATTTTACGCATGTATTTTTACATGATAAATGGAAAAGAATTACTTTCTACAACCTAGTTGTATTTAAATAACATTTATTTTGTAAAAGGTGAATGTACAATGTATTTTTCTATCAGAGATGTAGATGTATTTGAGGATTGAAAAGGTTAATTGATAATTTCATTTCCTGTTTTCTTGGATTATTAGGTAAGGAAATCATTTCTGGCTAAAAAAAAAATGCAAATTGAATATGTTCGTATTAATTCCTCGTTATCATCAATGAAGAAACATTGAACGAGATTAACGACTCTACTAACTTAGAGAACGACCAGTTGATCTATGAAATAATAGATTGTTATAGTTATCACAATAATTACTTTGACTAGATTTTACAAAATTTTCATCTGAAAAGTCTATTATGCCCTTGGCATTATAAATCATCTCATTTATGTAATACCTTTTATATTATATACTATATAATATATTTTTGCCAATGTATTTTACTTATATTAAAATAACTTGATATTTCTTTTTTAATATATTCGTACATTTAATTTGTTTAACGTTAATTTTCAAGATATATAAGTAGCATTATTAAATTTGTCAGTAATATTACCGTGAACAAATCTCAAGTCCATGTTCTTAACCATGCTTAATGAAATATTTTTAATATAAATTATAAAATTAAAGTTCACTGATTTATCATCCAAACCATACTCATTAATCCAATAAATAAAATACCACATTTAGCACAATGATGTAGTAGGCATATAAATTTTATTAAAATTAAATTCATAAAAGAATTTGGATTATATTTCAAAATTCAAGATATATTGGTCCAAATAAATACTACGGTCTAATATAGTTGAATTAATTAAGTCCAACATATATGGATTAAATAAATAAGTCTTAATCCATTGGGGTAGCCCATTTAGTTGGGCTACAAATGATGAGCCCACTTCATTAGGCCCAATATGCCATCTTCCTTGAGGCCCAATTTGGTGCCACGTGTCAAATGACATGGCGTGCCAAATCAAACGGAAGAGCCAATAGGATCATGCCACGTGTCAAAATGACAAAGCATTCTAAGTTAAATTAAAGGGCCAATGAAACCGCGCCATGTGTGCAAGTGGCATGTTCTGGCCAATCAAATGCGGTCATGTCACACTTCAATTTGATTGGTCGTAAAGAGTTTGTTCTTATCACAACTTCTCCCTTCCACAACTATAAATATGGGTCTTCATAACTCAGAAAAGACACCAGAAGTTATAACAAGAAGCAAGAGGGAGCTCGTGGATCAAACGGCTGTGGATTTCTTTAAAAGCTACAAGCATTCAAGTGTTCTAAGGATTAAAAGATCAAGACGAAGATTCAAGAACAAGCTGCAAGGCCTTGGATTAAAAATACGTCCAGGTCAGGCCTCAAACACTTTGATTAAAATCAAATAAAATTCAAGATTAAGCTCAAAAGCTCTTTTTATTTACCTTTGAAAAGTAGAATCAGAGGATTCGTAGAGATTGTAAGACTCAATTATTCGAAATAAAATACTACAATTATTGCAATATTATTTCGGTCCTGATTTTATTTTCTCAACGCAATTTATTGTCTACAAATTCTGGCACGCCCAGTGGGACAATCTCTACCTCTCATCTCAACTTTTCAAACACCAAAGTTCAAGAACAACGAAATGGCTTCCAAGAAAATCAACTCCAGTTCAACTTCCGCCAAGGCTGCTAATTCCAGGTTCTATGCTGATGTGGAAAACATACTCGAAGTTACCTTTGGAAGCTTTGGATCGGTTAGGAGGAGCAAAGTAAGCTCGTTAGGACAACAAGCACCCCAAGTGCCGTCCGTATCTAGCTCTATTTTCGGATCTTCATCCTCGAAAGGATCAAGATCTTCCACAAATGCACCCGAAGGAGGAAGCGATGTTGCTGAAAAGATCAAGAAACCTCTTTCTCTGCTTGACCTCTCCGGATCCAAGCACTCTGCTGTGAAGGAAGATGATGACGCTTCAAGTGATGGATCCTCCNCCCACTTACACCACAGAGCGTGAGCCAATCAAGGATCAATCTATGTGAAAATCCGTGCTACTCTCCATCATCCACAACAATCATGCAAGCCATGGTGACAAACACTTCATCTGTGGAGGAGCAGTTGGCAAACTTAACGGAAGCAATCGCTAGCTTGACCAAATGCATGCAAAATCAAGATGCTAGAATTGACAAGCTAACGACAGGGTCGGAATCTTGATAGAAGAAGAATCTACCCATGCACCCGGCAAACTCCCAGAAGTTCAAGAGATTGATCCTCCCCCAATACAAGTTGCATCTAATAAGGCTATCCATGTCTCGTCTGAATGGATGATTCCAATCGATCAACTGAAGGAGTTCATCGAAGGAACTATCAAAAGCAAGTATGAAGTTGCTACCAAGTCTTCCCTTACATACGCAAAGCTGTACACTGCAAGGATTGATATGTTGAAGATGCCCGCTGGCTATCAACCTCCAAAATTTCACCAGTTTGATGGAAAAGGCAATCCAAAGCAACATGTGGCGCACTTTGTTCAAACATGCAACAATGCTGGAAATTATGGAGATTACCTCGTCAAGCAGTTTTTTCGCTCATTAAAAGGAAATGCTTTTGATTGGTACACGGACCTCGATGCTGGATCTGGTGATAGCTGGGATCAATTAGAGCAAGAATTCCTCAATCGCTTTTATAGCACGAGACGTACTATGAGTATGATAGAACTCACAAATACTCGTCAACGAAAGAGCGAACCAGTTGTCGAATTTATCAATCGTTGTAGGAATTCAAGCCTCAATTGTAAAGACATGCTTAGTGAAGCTTCTGGCATAGAGATGTGCATCCAAGGTATGCATTAGGTATTGCGTTATATCTTGCAAGGTATCAAGCCTAGCACATTTGAAGAACTTGCAACTCGTGCCCATGACATGGAGTTGAGTATGGCCTCCGCTGGAAATGAAAGTCTTCCCATCTATGAACCTCGCAAAGGGAATGACAAGCAAGAAGTCAGAAAATGGAGCAAGTTTATACCAAGATCCAAAAATAAAGAAGCTATGAATGTCAACACATCACCTACGAAGTTCACGACAAAAGTGAGCAAGAAGCAGAGTATGATATCCACTCCGTTTCAAGATAATCCAAGTGGAAAGTTGACTCTACGAGAAATGCAAGAGAAAGAGTACCCATTTCTAGATTTTGATGTGCCGGCTATTTTTGAAGAACTCCTCGAGTTAAATCTCATTGAACTCCCGGAGATAAAGCGGCCAAATGAAGCTGGGAGAACAAATGACCCAAATTACTGCAAGTACCATCGACTCGTGAGCCACCCTCTGGAGAAGTGCTTTGTCTTCAAGGACAAAGTTATGGACTTGGCTCGTGAAAAGAAGATCGTGCTTGAAGATGAGGAAGCAAGCACAAACCAAGCCTCTATCATAATTGGCTCATTCAATCCAGACGAATTATGTAGTTCTAAAGAAAGTAAAGATGAAGAATTACTGGAGAACTACAAGGTTGAAGACGGTCAACCCGAGGATGATGAAGGTTGGACGCTGGTGACTCGTCGTAGGTGCCACAAAAGGGGACCACGAAAAGGATCAATGGAACAGCCAACGAGGAACATAATGGTGAAAAGACCTAGGAGATGGAACCAAGTTAAGCACGTAAAGAAAGTGAAAGTGGAGGTGCAACACCCTCAAAATCCACGACATCTATTGACCTTGGAGGAGTTTTTACCAAGTTGGTTCCGCACGAAGATTTCCCATGGGGGTATTGATGCCTCTTGTTACCATACTGACGAAGGGAAAGAAAGGAGTGATGACCTACCGTCGGCACCATCTTCGGAAAAGCTCTTCGACTCCACTACTCAAGTAGTTAATGCTTGTGAGGAAAAAGTCACATTCATAAGTGACGATCTTCTGCTAGGTGACACTCCTCATAACCGCCCATTGTACCTGGTTGGATATATGTGTGATGAAAGGGTAAACTGAATTTTCGTCGATGGAGGATCCTCGGTGAACATTTTGCCAATTCACACTATGAAACAACTTGGTATTCCCATGAACGAACTCTCAGAAAGTCGTGTGATGATCCAAGGTTTCAACCAAGGGGGGTAAAAAGCCATAGGTGTGATCAGGCTAGGAATCACGATTGAAGATATGCAATCAAGTGCATGGCTGTATGTGATAGATGCGAAGACTTCATACAATGTCTTGCTTGGAAGGCCTTGGATACATGAGAATAAAGTAGTTCTTTCTACCTACCATCAATGTTTAAAATACTACGAGGGTGAAGTCGAGAAGACGATAATCGCCGATGATGCGCCATTCACTGAGGTAGAGTCACACTTTGATGATGCAAAGTTCTACTTGAAAAACCACATTGTGAAGGAGCTAAAAGTTGATGATGACATAAAAAGCAAGAATGAAGATCCCATAGCTAAAAGAGCTGAGGTAACTATCGGTAAAACCAAAGTTGTTACTGAGGAGGTACAACCCAACGTGAATAAATCTCATACAGGGGATATTGCATCTTATGGCAAGAAAGTAAGTCCTAAGCTCCAATATGTCCCAAAAAGGAAGAAAGACGAGGGCGAATCATCTAATCCCCAAACCAACACACTAAAGGAGTTAACTCTTCCAGTGGAACGAATTGAGGCAGTAAAGTTGTCCTCGAAGCTTCTTGCAGGGTTTATAGCTCAAAATCATTTGCAGAATGTGACACTCCCTACAAAGCGAACAGATGAAGGCTTTGATCCTAACGCTTACAAGCTATTTGCGAAAGCTGGATACAATCCCGATGAGCCACCAAAGTTAGGAAAGCTCCCATCGGAAGCTGAAACGAGGCAACCACACGAAGGTTTGGGATACAAGCAACCGTCACCAATGCGCATCTCCATCAGAAGGGCGAGTAGCAATCACATCACTGTACAAAATGAATCTGCCGCTTCTAATAGGCCTTCTGTTTTTGACAGACTTGGAAAATCAACTGTGAGGACTTTCGTATTTGAGAGATTGGGTCCATTAAAGAAGGTGAATAAGTTCCAAAAAAATTATTAAAATACAAGAACACCCGCTTTGCCCAAAATCCAGAGGGTCTGTAAAGATTTCCAAAGTTTGGTTCCTTCTAGAATGAGCCGGCAAACAGAAGTCATGGTTTCGTGTGATGAAGTACTGAAGGTGAAGACATACACTGTGGTATACACTAAAGAACGTGATGAAGACGAAGAAAGTGTGGGTTCTTCGTATCATGTTACTGCACAAAGCGAGCATAGTGTTTTATCTCTAATAGATGATGATGAGAAATTGGATGGTGTTTCATCGTGTTATCACATATCCTTCAACGATGGGGACCCTCAAGAAAATGAAGATGCGAAAGATGCTCCCCCGGAACTTGAAGAAGGGGTGAAAGCAACTGTTGATGCTTTAAAAGAAGTTAACCTTGGCACCGATGAAGAACCAAGACCCACCTACCTAAGTGCTCTACTAGAGGTTGATGAAGAAAGAACTTATATTGAATTACTCAAGGAGTTTAGGGATGTATTTTCTTGGAGTTACAAAGAAATGCCTGTCTTAGACCCTAAAGTGGCAGTCCATCACCTTACGATCAAGAATGGCGCTCGTCCTGTTAAGCAAGCTCAAAGGCGCTTTAGGTCGGACTTGGTTCCCCTGATTGAAACCGAAGTTAACAAACTCACTGAAGCGGGATTTATTCGGGAGGTTAAATACCCAACATGGGTTTCAAGTATTGTTCCTATAAGGAAGAAGAATGGCCAGATTCGAGTATGTGTTGACTTCAGGGATCTCAACAATGCGTGTCCCAAAGATGAATTCCCGCTTCCTATCCCAGAGCTGATGATCGGTGCTACTACTGGTTACGAAGCAATGTCTTTCATGGACGGTTCATCGGGATATAACCAAATCCGCATAGCACCAAAAGATAAAGATCTTACTGCATTCCGCACCCCCAAGGGTATTTATTGCTACAAGGTGATGCCTTTTGGCTTAAAGAACACTGGTGCTACATACCAAAGGGCTATGCAGAATATTTTAGACCATCTTCTCCACAAGAATGTCGAATGCTATGTTGACGACTTGGTGGTAAAATCAAGAAAGAAGGGCGACCACTGGAAAGACTTGAGAATGGTATTTGAGTTGCTCCGAAGGTACCAACTTAGGATGAACCCATTGAAATGTGCCTTTGGAGTTACTTCTGGAAAGTTCCTTGGTTTCATTGTCCGACATCGAGGGATCGAAATTGATCAAGCCAAAGTGGATGCTATTTTGAAAATGCCTGAGCCTCGGGATATTCATGAATTGAAAAGTCTGCAAGGAAAGCTAGCATACCTTAGGAGATTCATCTCGAACTTAGCTGGAAGGTGCCAACCATTTAATCGCCTCATGAAGAAAGGCGTTCCTTTCAAGTGGGACCAATCTTCTAGCAACGCTTTCGAAAGTATCAAAGCCTACTTGATGAAGCCTCCAGTTTTAGCAGCTCCTATACCTAGAAAGCCATTGATACTATACATTGCGGCACAGGAAAGGTCTGTTGGAGAATTGTTGGCCCAAGAAAATAGTGAGGGGAAATAAAACACCCTTTACTACTTGAGCAGGATGATGACACCAAATGAGCTGAATTATTCACCAATTAAAAAGTTGTGTTTGGCGCTAGTCTTCTCAATTCAAAAGTTGAAGCACTACTTTCAAGCTCATGTATCCGTCTTGTTTCCAAAGCAAATCCCATCAAGTTCGTGATATCAAAACATGTTCTTAGTGATAGACTAGCGAGATGGTATCTCTAATTTCAACAATTCGAGATCTTGTACATCCCTCAAAAGGCTGTAAAAGCTCAAGCATTGGCAGACTTCTTGGCAGATCATCCGATACCTGATGACTGGGAGCTAACTGATGAACTACCTGATGAGGACGCAATGGTCGTTGAAGTTCAACCTCCATAGAAGATGTACTTTGATGGTGCTGCGCATCGCGGGGGAGCTAGTGCTGGCGTTGTATTTGTCACTTCTCAAGGTGAAGTCTTGCCTTACTCTTTCACCTTGACGCAACTTTGTTCCAACAATGTTGCTGAGTATCAAGCATTAATACTTGGGCTTGAAATGGCCGTTGATATGAAGCAATTACAGTTACAAGTCTTTGGTGACTCCCAGTTAGTGGTCAATCAACTTTTGGGTAGTTACAAGGTTAAGAAGCCTGAACTACGCCCATATTATGATTACGCTAAAAAAGTTAATAGGGTGGCTCGATGATGTGACTATTCAACATGTGCCAAGGAAAGAAAATAAGAAGGCTGATGCTTTAGCTGCCTTAGCTTCATCGTTAACCCTGCCTGATCAAGCGCAAGTTACTGTCTGCGAAAAATGGGTAGTAACGCCACTAAATGAGGTTGAAGGTGAAGAAAATACACTCAAGCATCTTGTCGTTGTTTCTGAAGTTGAGAAAGAAGAATGGCTACAACCCATTGTCGACTACTTGTGCTATGGGATACTTCCAGGAAATCCGAAGAGAAGGACTGAAATCCGTCATCGTGCACCTCGCTTCCTTTACTACAAAGACACTCTATACAGAAGGTCATTCGAGGGAGTACTCTTGCGATGATTGGGGGAAGAAGAAGCACTTCAAGCTTTGCAAGAGGCACATTCTGTGGTATGTGGGTCGCACCAGTCTGGACAAAATCTCCACTTCGATATAAAAAGTATGGGATATTATTGGCCAACGATGGTAAAAGACTGCTTGGACTACGCTCAAAGATGCAAGGCTTGTCAATTCCATGCGAATTTTATTCATCAACCTCCTGAAGTGTTGCACCCGACTGTTGTATCCTGGCCGTTTGACGCTTGGGGATTGGATGTCATGGGACCACTACCAAAATCTTCTGGTGGGCACGTATACATCTTGGCTGCAACTGACTACTTCTCAAAATGGGCAGAAGTTGTGGCTCTTAAGGAGGTCAAGAAGGAAAATGTTGCAAGTTTCATCCGAGTAAACATAATCTATCGATTTGGCATTCCTCGTTACATAATAACGGATAATGGAAAGCCATTCGACAATAGGTTGATGAACAAGATTTGTGATCTCTTTGGCTTCAAGCAACGTAACTCTTCGATGTACAATGCTGCCGCCAATGGCCTAGCTGAGGCATTCAACAAAACTTTATGCAACCTGCTGAAGAAAGTCGTCTCCAAATCCAAACGATATTGGAATGACCGTATGGAAGAAGCTCTATGGGCATATAAGATGACTCACCGCACGCCAACACAAGCAACTCCTTATTCACTCATTTATGGAGTCGAAGTCGTCTTGCCACTTGAGCGTCAAATACCTTCATTACGACTGGCTATTCAAGAAGGGATCACTGATGAAGAAAATGCTCGACTTCGATTAGCAGAGTTAGAGGCTCTTGATGAGAAGAGGTTGGAGGCCCAACAAAGTCTTGAATGCTATCAAGCTCGATTGTCTCGTGCCTTCAATAAAAGAGTTCGTCCGAGATCCTTTCAAGTAGGAGATCAAGTCCTTGCCATAAGAAGACCCATTATCACTTCCCATAAACTTGTAGGGAAGTTCACTTCAAAATGGGATGGGCCATATGTCGTGCAAGAAGCTTATTCAATTGGGGCTTACAAGCTAGTTGATGCAGATGGTATGAGAATCGGCCATATCAATGGCAAGTTTTTGAAGAAGTATTATCCTTGAAGTTGCAACGCTCCTTAACGCATGAGCATAAACTGCATGTTACTCCTGGCCTGCATGAGTCTAAACTGTGTACGGCAAAAAAAAAAAGGTCTGCTAGGTTGAAAACCTCGAAAGAGGCGGCCTAGGCATAAGTTAGGACATAAAAAAAAAGTCCGCTAGGTTGAAAACCTCGAAAGAGGTGGCCTAGGCAAAAATTAGGACATATAAAAATAAAAATAAAAATTCTACCCATTCTGAACTACGGTATGAATTGATCCTCTTCACCGAGGTACGTAGGCAGCTTAGAGTTTCATTCTGAGTTCAGTCGCATAAATTCAAAAGATACATAATCCCCCAATCATTGTCCGAATGAATTACGATGGAATGTAATTCATTCAATCAGTATTTGAAAATCGAGCTGGGACACCATACTTCTGTTAAATTTTGGATCCCATTTGATTTAAAGGGGGAAAGCCGCTATGCTAAATTGGTGTCTACAATGAAATTATTGATATCTTTTAAGGGGGATTCCAAGCATTGGCATTGAAGTTTGGGGATCCGTTATGCGTTCACCTTTGCCACACCTTCAAGTTATTATGGTCTACCTTCATGATATTTCAAATTCGGAGAGACCTGGACCCATGATATTTGGTGAGAATGAAGCTATTGAAGTTCAATTTGTGACAATTAAAAAGTTCTTAAGATCTCAAGGCTCCAACACCAAGATACAAAGATTTTGGTGAAGTCGCGCTAATTTGAAACTGTCGGCATATCAGGAACCAAAGTCGACTTCGAAATATTATCTGAAACTATCCTTAAGGAATTAAGTTTTGCATTTTGGATATGTTATATATTTGGAATTTAAGTTTCCAATGGATCAAACGGTTCGTAATTTTGACATTCCTACATCAAGATACAAATATTTTGGTGAAGCTGCAAATCTGAAATCGTCGACGGGACAGAATTTGAAGTTAGCTTCAAAATAATATTTGGGACGATTCTCAACGTGTTCGATTCCTAATTTAGGATATGTCTTAGATTTTGAAGTCTAGTTTTCATGAAATTAAACGGTTCGTGATTTCAACATTCCTACATCGAGATACAAATATTTTGGTGAAGCTGTGCAAATCTGAAATCGTCGACGTGACAGAATTTGAAGTTAACTTAAAAAAATAATATCTGGGATGATTCTTAAAGTATTTGATTCCAAATTTTAGTTATGTCTTATATCTTGAATTCTAGATTCCAAGAAATCAAACGGTTTGTCATTTCGACATTGCTTCATCAAGATATGATAGTTTTGGTGAAGCTGCACAAATCTAAAACTATCCACGTGTCAGAATTTAATGTTTGATTCAAAATAGTATCTGGGACGATTCTCAAATTATTTAATTCCAAATTTTGGATATATCCTAGATCTCGAAGTGTATTTTTCATAAAATCAAGCGGTTTATGATTTCGACGTTCATACACCAAGATATGAATTTTTTTTAGTGAGGCTGCGGAAATCTGAAATTTTCAACGTGGTGGAAGCTAAAGTTGGTTTCAAAATATCACATGCGGCGATTCTGCATGTTTCGATTCCGAATTTTGGATATGTCTTGGATTTTAAAGTTTAGTTTCTAAAATAAAATTAAATGGCTCATATTTTTAACATTCTCACATTGGGATATATATCTCCCACCACAAAAGGTGCAAAGATGATGAAGAATATTATCCTCAAAGAAGGAGGATGTATTTCCAAATACAGAGAACTTCGAGACATGAACGCCAACGACATTAAAAAAAAAAGTTCCATCATGGGGACATCAATACATCACAATAAGCAGAGAACTATTGATATTGAACCGCAAAGGAAGAATGGGCAGTAATAAAAATGCGTAATATAAAATAAAATAGATAGAGTTTTCATTCCTAAGAATAGCCGCTAGTTAATTGAATGCAAAAAAGAAAAGAAAAAAGGGAGGCGAATGAAATACTCTATATTGACTAATCTAAACACAAGTTGTAATTGACCAAGTCTTTAAGAGTTGTCTCTAGGTGTTGTTTCCTCATCTCCACGTCGGCCAAATCATCAGCAGTTGCCAAAGAAACATCAGAACATCTACGGTACTCCTCTTCAGCAGATAAGACTCTAGATTCAATCTCTTCAACCTCTTTCTTGGCAACATCTCAAAGAGCTCTTAACTGTTTCACTTTCTCCTTGGCCTCTTTGAGAGATCGACTGGCAGCATATAATTTCTCGGCCTTCTCCCCTTTCTCAATCAAGACAAGATCAAGCTGTTCTTTAGCGTTAAAAAGGACTCTGATTTTTCAACATCCACAACCTTGTCAGAAAGAGTTGATCGTGCATGGTCATATGATGTGGCAAGCTCAAAGAAAGACGTCAATAGTCCTTTTAGAGGGGAAATATCCACACCCTTTCTTTCCATATCCTCGAGAATTACTTCGATCTCGAATTGAAGAGAAGAAGCATTATCTGTGGTAAGTTCCTTGAGTTTGGCATGAATTTTAGCCCAGGTATTTAGAATGAAATCTTTGCGAAGATTCAAGACGACCTTTCTTCCATCAAAGATAGACATGGTCGGTGCCGGTCGTCGGTGAAAATTAGTCCCCGATTTCGCTCCAAGACTAGGAATGGAAGTTGCCTCTAGGTCTGACTTAGCTATTGGAAGTGATTTCCTCGAGTCTGGCTCTGCGACAGATTCACTACTACCTTGGGGCTTGCTTTGGTGGGACGCCATTGATATATGAACACCATTTTCCTGCATAGAAAAGGATAAATGATCAGTTAAACTACTTGGATATTATAAAATAATATGAAGGTTTTAATCTTTACCTCTTTGATAGCCGTCAGAGTCCTTGAAGCACTACCAATGCTGTCGGTAATCTCGACTACACCCAAATTACCTTCTCATTGTTTGTTAGAATATGGCTTCACGCGCTTGAAGTTTTGATCTCCATGACTACTATCACTCTTGTTTTGGGACGGACGTTTGTTGGAGGTTGGAACAATGGTACCTAATGGAAAGGAACCCTCGTTGGCTTGATGGGCCCGAACAAGGACCTTCTTTTGAACTTCTTTATATGGAGATCCCTTGACGTCGCATGGTACCACCACTTTGAACTTTAAAGTAGGAGGCTCGCCCTCCCTGTTATGCTCTTGAGGGATGATCTCTGAAGGCGTAGTAGTAATCGGCCCAGCGGTATTCACCAAAGATTACAAGTGGTTTTCAAGGAAGCGCCCATGCACTCTTTCCCACCAAGACTTATAATCGGACGAGACATGATTCTTCATCTTGGGAATAATAGGGAGAAATGTGGCATTTGACCTACTTTTAGACAAAACACAAATTCGTAAAAGTTCCAATCCTTTGTCTAAAGAGCACTCACGAAAATCTTGATCCAAGCAACCGGGGATGTCTT
>ML413093.1:12497-37837 GCA_005239525.1 Nicotiana knightiana | reverse complement strand
GGTGAAAATTAGGCCCCGATTTCGCTCCAAGACTAGGAATGGAAGTTGCCTCTAGGTCTGACTTAGCTATTGGAAGTGATTTCCTCGAGTCTGGCTCTGCGACAGATTCACTACTACCTTGGGGCTTGCTTTGGTGGGACGCCATTGATATATGAACACCATTTTCCTGCATAGAAAAGGATAAATGATCAGTTAAACTACTTGGATATTATAAAATAATATGAAGGTTTTAATCTTTACCTCTTTGATAGCCGTCAGAGTCCTTGAAGCACTACCAATGCTGTCGGTAATCTCGACTACACCCAAATTACCTTCTCATTGTTTGTTAGAATATGGCTTCACGCGCTTGAAGTTTTGATCTCCATGACTACTATCACTCTTGTTTTGGGACGGACGTTTGTTGGAGGTTGGAACAATGGTACCTAATGGAAAGGAACCCTCGTTGGCTTGATGGGCCCGAACAAGGACCTTCTTTTGAACTTCTTTATATGGAGATCCCTTGACGTCGCATGGTACCACCACTTTGAACTTTAAAGTAGGAGGCTCGCCCTCCCTGTTATGCTCTTGAGGGATGATCTCTGAAGGCGTAGTAGTAATCGGCCCAGCGGTATTCACCAAAGATTACAAGTGGTTTTCAAGGAAGCGCCCATGCACTCTTTCCCACCAAGACTTATAATCGGACGAGACATGATTCTTCATCTTGGGAATAATAGGGAGAAATGTGGCATTTGACCTACTTTTAGACAAAACACAAATTCGTAAAAGTTCCAATCCTTTGTCTAAAGAGCACTCACGAAAATCTTGATCCAAGCAACCGGGGATGTCTTAGTAAAAAATGAATTGACGACTAAAATGATGAGGGCTATAAGGCTCCACGATGAAGATCGATCCATTTCTTAAAGGAAGGTAATTCGAGCGAATACTCATAAAATAATTTGACTCGGACCCTTCCTCGTTGCCATCATCACGATAATAATACGGTTGAGGATTGCTTGGCATTGTGGAAGTCCATACTGCACTTTCTCCTCCATGAATACATTTTCTCGCGTCATTATTCCCGAAGTATCTCGATGTTCCCTCACCTGAGTATATGGCCATCAGAGGAGTAGTCGGCCTATTCGTTAGAGTAAAATGAGTCTTGAAGTAACAGGCCAACCAACAGTACACATAATGAATTGGAAAGTAAACTCTAGAAGAAGCGAGTGGTGAGCCATTTGAAATTGTGTTTAATCCCCTGTAAATGCTAGCTAAGACTGGAATGGCGAGGTTAATTCTTTGCCCACACGCTAGAAGGTTTGAAATCTTGAAAATCTCAGGCCGAATAAAATCGCCTTCTTTTGTAGGGAGCGCAAAGACACATAACCAGCATGATAAAAAAGCAGCCAAGTATACTTCGTCTTTCTTTTCACTTCCAACGCCAAGTTTAACAAATAATGCATCTTCAACTTCTAACCAATTGACCATTTTACCTATGGCTCCAGTAGGGTTGTGTGTTGATTTGGGACGAGTTGACTTCTTCTTTTTTTCTCACTGGTGGTTGTTCATACTTTCAAACCTTCTTGCTCCAAAACTCGATCCATCTTCTTACAGGGACGTTATGATTTTTAGCGTTTCCCTCTCGGAGTTGGTGATATGCATCAAACAATTGATGACAGGCTTGTGGAAGGAACATTTTATCCTTGTCATAAGCGCCTGTAAGTTCTCGAGTATTTGAAATAACTTCCTCATAAGGATACCCCATTAAAGGCAGACCCCCAATAGTGCACAAATCCCAAAGGGGTATGGATAACTCTCCAACTGAGGTAAGTAACGTGTTTGTTAGAGGACACCAAGCCTCACAAAAAGGCTTGCATGATACTAGTAGAATGATCATAAGTAAACAATGAGGCATAGACAGCATCGTAAATATTGGTGGCCCTCAATACTCGATGGTTCCTGCTAAGAATATCTTTGGTCCACTCCCAATAGCCGGGGATATAATGAAATTCGCCACCAAAAGTTAAGGAATCACTCCAGTATACTTCTCCTTTGAGGATTCGTCGTCCTAAGCATGCGAGGGAACTTGCCACATTTTTAACTTTGTGATTATGGGAACGAAGTGTCCATGTCTTGAATTTACGTTTGGTGTTTTCGAAGGTCCAATTTGCCAAATGAAACATATTTTGCAAGGATGGCCACGAAGTTGCATATAAGTCGGTCAGTGGTGTATCAACTAGTAATCTGGTTTCTGTTTTACTATCCTTGTGCTCTGAAATTACAAGGTACTTGGACGTAGAGGAAGAGCATGCTGAGTCTCTGAAGTAAACCATGTTCAAGTTGCATAAAAAATAAAATAAAAATAAAATAATTGTTAGTACCTAGGTCAAAAGGGAAGAGTAACAATCACAATCTTGAAAGAGAGCATGGATAAGGAAAAAAAAATTCGCCTCAGACGTAAAAAAATGGGGGATGTCTGTGTCAGACATTTTAAAAGGTTTTCGTTGCGAACTTTTAAAGGTGTTCGTCTCGAACATTTAAAAGCATTCGAATTTTTAAAGTTTTTCGTTGCGAACGTTTAAAGACGTTTGTCATGAACTTTTAAAGGCATTCAGATTTTTAAGGTTTTCGTTCCGAACATTTAAAAGGCGTATGGTTCGAAATTTTAAATGTGCTTGTGAAGGTGCTCGTCACAAAATTTAAAGAGTCTCCACTGCCGACTTTTAAATATTTCTACCACGAATTTTTAAGAGCCTTCATTGCGTGCTTGTAAAGGTCTTTGCGAGCTTTTAAGGATCATTATGCGAATTTTTAAGGGCCTTCGCCACAAATTTTAAAGGTATTCATCATGAACTTTTAGAGTTTTCCACCGCAAATTTTAAAGGCGTTCACGAGATTTTAAGGATCTTTATGCGAACTTTTATGGATCTTCGCGCAAACTTTTATTGGTCTTCGCCACAAATTTTAAAGTTATTCATCGCGAACTTTTAAGGATTCGCCACAAATTTTTAATGTTCTTCATCGCGGACTTGTATGGGTTTCGCCGCAAATTTTTAAAGTTATTCATCGCGAACTTTTAAGGATCTTCGCCACGAATTTTTAAAGGTCTTCATCGCGGACTTTTATGAGCTTCGCCGCAAACTTTTAAAGTCTTCATCGCGAACTTTTAGGGATTTGCTGCCGCAAATTTTAAAGATCTTCATCACGAACTTTTAAAGTCTTTCGTCTCGAACTTAAAAAGGACTTCGTAATTCGACGAAATTACTGCGTCAAATTACTTCTAAAATAAAAAAAAGAGACAACAAGTAAAATAAGGAAGAGAAGCACAAGAAAAGAAGAAGAAATTACCTTCGCGTTAATGCTTCCGAGTCTACAAAACTAAACTCAAATGGATTGCATATACTGCGAATTGATGCAACAAATACGAGCATATGGGTTTATATAGGAATGGCAGAGACGACTTAAAAGAGTGACTTCCGGTGTGGGACACAATTATTTCTCCTAATTTAAAGTGGTTACGCTATAAGGCAAGGACATGTTTTCTAATCCTATTTAAATATTGAAGTGTGAAAGGGCCGTGATTAAAAATTTCCTAAGCCTACAAGAATTAGAAAGCAAAAGAATATGTTCCACTATCACTTGGTTAACTGGGAAGACAAAAACGCAAGAAAAGTGGAAGTCATATTGCTAAAAGGATTCAAGTCAATTGAAATTGTTTTGGAGCAAGTTATTGTAGAATCACTTACGTACGTGAGATATGTTGGAGTACAATAAGAAAAAAAGGGCGTATTTACCATTATTTCAAGCCTAGTCTTCGAAGTTTAGTATATCTACCTCTAAACTAGCCTTGAAGTAGGGGGCATTTTGTAGGCATATAAATTTTATTAAAATTAAATTCATAAAAAAATTTGGATTATATTTTAAAATTCAAGATATATTGGTCCAAATAAATTCTACGGTCTAATATAGTTGAATTAATTAAGTCCAACATATATGAATTAAATAAATAAGTCTTAATCCACTGGGCTAGCCCATTTAGTTGGGCTACAAATGATGAGCCCACTTCATAACACAATATGCCATCTTCCTAGAGGCCCAGTTTTGTGCCACGTGTCAAATGATGTGGCGCGGCAAATCAAACGGAAGAGCCAATAGGATCATGCCACGTGTCAAAATGACAAAGCATTCTAAGTTAAATTAAAGGGTCAATGAAACCGCGCCATGTGTGCAAGTGGCGTGTTCTGGCCAATCAAATGCGGTCATGTCACACTTTAATTTGATTGGTCGTAAAGAGTTTGTTCTTATCACAACTCCTCCCTTCCACAACTATAAATATGGGCCTTCATAACTCAGAAAAGACACCAGAAGTTATAACAAGAAGCAAGAGGGAGCTCGTGGATCAAAGCTGCGGATTTCTTTAAAAGCTACAAGCATTCAAGTGTTATAAGGATTAAAAGATCAAGACGAAGATTCAAGATCATGCCTCAAACACTTGGATTAAAATCAAATAAAATTCAAGATTAAGCTCAAAAGCTCTTTTTATTTACCTTTGAAAAGTAGAATCAGATGATTCATAGAGATTGTAACACTCAATTATTCGAAATAAAATATACGATTGTTGCAATATTATTTCGGTCCTTATTTTATTTTCTCGACGCAATTTATTGTCTATAGATGCATCAAATTAGTACTTTCAAATAAATAATATTAATATATAAAGTTTAAAATTTTTAATAATAAACACAAATATCTATGAAATTTTTCTTAAAATTTTTATTGACCATAAAAAACTATCATTTGTTAAACAAATCTGTTTGTTATTACTTCAAATAAATAATAAATTATTTTTANGCTGCGGATTTCTTTAAAAGCTACAAGCATTCAAGTGTTCTAAGGATTAAAAGATCAAGACGAAAATTCAAGAACAAGCTGCAAGCCCTTGGATTAAAAATACGTCAAGATCAGGCATCAAACACTTGGATTAAAATCAAATAAAATTCAAGATTAAGCTCAAAAGCTCTTTTTATTTACCTTTGAAAAGTAGAATCAGATGATTCATAGAGATTGTAACACTCAATTATTCGAAATAAAATATACGATTGTTGCAATATTATTTCGGTCCTTATTTTATTTTCTCGACGCAATTTATTGTCTATAGATGCATCAAATTAGTACTTTCAAATAAATAATATTAATATATAAAGTTTAAAATTTTTAATAATAAACACAAATATCTATGAAATTTTTCTTAAAATTTTTATTGACCATAAAAAACTATCATTTGTTAAACAAATCTGTTTGTTATTACTTCAAATAAATAATAAATTATTTTTATATTTAAAATATGTTCACGTTTAAATATAATTAAACAAATTTAGTGCCATAAAAAAATAAATGCATGGATATATTATAAGAATAATAAATAAATAAATAAAAGTTATTTTAATTATATGTAAAATATTTAGGTAAAAATATATTATATAATAGAAGTTATTGCATAACTGAGAGAATTTATAATATCAGAGGCATAATATACTTTTAAAGTAAACATATAATTTATAAAATCTGGTCAATGTGATTTTTGTGATAAATAGAGCACATTAAAATAATTTTTGTGTAACAAAAGAAAGATAATGACTTTTGGGTAATAAACATAAAGTTAAATAAGTTTTACGTAATTAAAAACAGAAAGAAACGTGAGTTTTGCGTAATGAATATAAAGTTGAATGAACAGCCATAAAATTTGCTCATTATTTTCTAAAAAAAGTGGTTCAATAAGATTAGAGTAATCCGGGGAATAATAATGTAATAATGTAAAGAGAGGAACCGGCCACTCTAACTAATAACTTTTTCCGTTTTTAATTTAAAAAGTATAATGACAAGTGAGATGTTTCTCTCTAATTGCTATCCTTATCCTAATCTTTTTGTATTAACTAAAACCATAAAACATGAAAGAAACATATGCTATAAACCTTTCATGGTAAGGAGTAAACCCTTAGAATTTTTGCAGTCTTTCCTTTTAATAAGCAACTCATTAACTTGGAGATACATTATCAAAATTTAGGCAAACCAAACCCCAGTTAAAGACTGGCCCGCTACTAACTATGAATTTGACCTTTAATTATGCTTTCCATTTATTATTTCAATTAATTCTTATGTTTCCATATATTTCTCCTAGCCCTCTTTTGACCTTTAGCCACCCAAAGAATTTCCTTAAAACAGTTGTTCTCCAAAAATGGCGACAGCAATTTGTATAAATTTAAAAAGAAAAACAATGTATGAAAATAGTTACATTTTCAATTTTTTTTAATCTGAAAATTATCTGAAAATGATGGATCTAAAGCAAAAACATTTTAATGTACTCTATTCGATTTAAAAAGAATGAAGAGGTTCAAAATGAAATTATCTCTATATCAATTTTGAAATCATTAAAAATTTGTAATTGTTTTTCTTATTTAAGTGATTTTTAAAATAAGAAAAAAAGTAACTGGGTGGGTTAAGACTTATGAATTTTGAGATCGACTGCATTAATTGGGAATTTAATTATGCTTTCCATTTATTATGTTCCCATACTTTTGTCCCTCCTTAGCTTTTTGCCCTTTAGCCACCTAAAGAGTCTCTTTTAATGAGTCATTCTTCAGACGTGGTGACAACAATTTTTGACCTGAAAATAGCAGCTTCCTTTTACGTATTTATCCCTTTGTGTAAACCGAAACGCCTTAGTATTTAACCTTTAACTAATAATTACGATATCCACTTGGATAAGGCTTTTACCCACCCACCCATGACTGTTTCAGTGTATAGGATTATATTTATTTACTGCATAATAAACCCTATATAAATAGACCTCCCCTATATCTCTCGAAATCACTCTTAAGATTTTCATCATCAGAATTATACTTGAGAGATAAATATATATGCGTTATTTGAGATAGAATATGAGCAACGTTCCAAGATCTTTAACAGACTCCTCTTTTACTCTCTTCAAATTAGCCATCTCCTCTTCTGATCCTTGGCCTTTCTCTCTTTCATCTTTCTTGTAACCCGGCCTCTCTCTCTCAATCCTTTTTTTTTTTTTTCAGATTTTTTGTTCGTTGGATCTTGATTAGTACAGAGATGGGTAGCGGAGATAAACACCAGCATCATCATCTGAATTTCCATATTCACATGCCTCACATTAACTTTCATCATCATAATCATGTGAAGAAAGAATTGAAAGATATACCAAAAGGGTGTTTTGCAGTTATGGTAGGTCAAGGAGAAGAACAGCATAGGTTTGTTATCCCTGTCACTTATATCAATCATCCTCTGTTCTTGCAACTATTGAATGAAGCAGCGGACAAATATGGATTTGATCACAAAGGTCCAATTAATATTCCTTGTCATGTTGAAGAATTCCGCCATATTCAGGGCTTGATTGGTAAAGAAACCGCAAATCACCATCATCATCACCACCATAATCACTGGTGTTTTAAGGCCTGATATAATAGTAGTAGTAGTAGTACCTTTTGACTCGGGATTTTCAGTGCTCAAGTAATGTAAATTTCTAGTATTGCCCCGAGTCTTTTTAGGTTTTTTTTTATATGCTCTATTCCAAGATGTTCATGTACCCAAAAGTGTGGTGAAAGAATATGAACTAATTGGAATGATATTCGTAATACAGATTTTTTTTTTAATTTTTTCAGATTCACTTGTGAAAATTTACTTGGTTTTTTTGTTGTCTTTTGTTTATGTTCCACATTCAAATTGAATTTTAAGGGTTCTCATGTTTTTTTAATTTGCTCGCCATGAATTTGTTCTTGCCAAAAGCAACATGCTTTATAGCCTTTACATTTTAGGCTTTTGTTTTTTCCTTCCTATACTTGAGGTAACAACGCAATCTTTAAAAAAGAAAAAAGCAACTAGGAAGTGTAAATCTTAATATACATTTTTGTGTACGAGGTCCATAGTATTGTTTGATGTAAACATCGAATACAAATAAATTTTAGTATATTGCCAGATTATATATGTCTGAGTTTCTCAGTTTCTACTTTTCCTTTGATGAAATATGCTTCTCCACAAAGAGGTTTTTGGTAGGGAAATTCACTGATTATGGATTGACAAGTGTAGGTCCCCAATTCCTTATTGTTCCTTTCTTTAATGTCGACCCCTTTGTCACTTTTGCGCACTAAAAATCTCAAAATATGGCCTTGGTTTTTTCATACTACTTGGTTCTGGTTTTTCTGTAGTTCCAACTTTTTTATTTCCTCTTTCATGTAATGTATTTGTCTGCATCTGTTTGGTTCTATCATCCAAAAATCTCGGTTTCCTTTCTATTAGGAGATAAGTTCAGTGGATAGATGCAATATTTAACTTTGCTTTGAAAACATGATAAGTTCTTGACAAGTGTTGAGAAATCCTCCTTTTTTTTCTTTTTTTAAAGGGACTTATTTTTTAGTGTTGAATGGGAGCCTTGGAATAACGGTAAAGTTGTTTGTGTGATCTATCAGTCATGAATTCGAGTCGTATAAGCTTGCATTAGGGTAGGCTCCCTATATCACGTCCTAGAGGTGCGACTCTTCCTCGAACGATGCGTGAACGCGGAATATTTTTACACCGGGCTGCCTTTTTTATCTTTTGGTGTTAGAAAGATTTGTGTATGAGTATGAGTCCCACCAATGATTGTTTCTTTGTTTGTAAGTGAATACTCCACTGCCTTTGTGGATTTCATAATTGATCATATTGTGAATGTGAAGACTAAAATTAAAGTAGATCTCTCAAGAAGCATGTAGTGCCATGTGCAGAAATATTTGTTGTGCAATTAAGTTTGACAATTCTTGAATAAGATGCTAGATTTCCTGTAGTTGCCACAAAAGGCAAAGCTAGCTGAACTGTAAACAACTAACTTAGAATAAAGAAAGTTGAATGCTCTCCCTCACACATGACAAACTTAATAGATCCCACTCCTTGCGTTTAAGACTTGTAATTGGATGTCAAAGAAGCATTTGACTTCGGAATTCTTTTATATCTATTTCTCAAAAACTTTGACTGGGAATTCTAACCGTGTTGTGGCTCTCCTGTTACAAGTCATTCCTTTATAATAAGGGATAGGACCCCTTTTCTTCCTGGCAAAAGGTCTCGGTGTCGAGTCTTGTGAATGAGAATGAAAAATAAGGAGTCATTCCCTTTTTAATAAGCTTTATATGACATGAATTCAAATTAATCGATATTATTGGTGATTTTAGGCCTAAATTGTGTGCATGTGAACCCATAATTTTTCTGCCAAACTAGACATTTTGTGTACAAATTTTCTATAGCTGATCTAATTTTATTTGCTGCCCCTAAACGGTGTACTTGGTTGATGTTGAGTTATTTACCCAAAGGAAGAGGAGTCAATTCCCTCTATATACTTTCTTTTTCTCCTTTATTAGTTGTCCATCAATGTTGTAGAAATCTTAGATACGGCTCTAGTTGAGATCCCAATGTGAATACAAAAAAATAATAACAATAAGAAAAAGAAATCGTCTACTTCAAAAAGTTCGACAAGTTTTGCTTCCCAAGGACTCTCCGTCTAGACAAATTTTGATTAACAATGTAAAATATATTGTTTTATTATTTTGATTTGAGAAAAATTAGAACTTATAACACCTTTTTATTTAGTGTCTGGATATATAAAATTGTCATACATTAAAGGACAAGTTTGACGAGGTATTGTGGCAGCTTGTCTTTTGGAACTATTTTAATTGTTGTTGAAACACGAGTTGGAGCTAAATAAAAAAATTACAATAAAAGTTAATGCAAGTGGGCAATTGGATCAAATAGTGGAACCATTCATTCCTGACAAGTAGAGAATCGAAACAATATCTGTATTTTTCCAAAGGAGAATTCACCTCATTAAAGGGAAAAAGTGCCATCCTATCACATTCAGTTCCTTTACTTTGGCTTCTCCTCATTTCTTGTATGTGTCTTTAGGGGTTGCCCCAGAAAAGTATATTATAAAATTGCACAAGAATGAACGTTTTAAGCTTTCAGATCTACAATCAGCATGTCTTGCTCTTCCCTGAAGTTTACTTCCCCGGAAAAAAGATTCTATTACAACGATACAAATTCCAAATCACTAATCCTATAGAATAAAGATAGTATCCTCACAACATGAATTCAAATATCTTTGCCAACACATAGTTTAACACTTTCTATTTCTGCACAAGGAAAAAAAAAGAAGGAAAGAATAGAGAGTATACTCTCTTGTTATCCTCTGGAGCAACTTGTGTGCTCCAATCAGCCATGTCATCGATGATGTCTTGTGCTTGAACCACGAATTGTCACACCATGCAAATATTTGGTATACCCAAGGAAACTCAATTTTCTATCAGATGCTCTAATGCAATCCTTGAGAAAAGCATAAGCCGTAGGGCCCAAATTCATTTCCTGCAAACACAAGATACCACATTAGAATAGCAAGATGAATCAAAATACAACGGTACTGCCAGTACCCTTGGCCTACCTGTGCTAATTCCTCAACGGAAATTACACGGTTTCCTTCTTGCTCAAAATACTCAAAAGCGGCACTAGCAATTTGTTCCCAATTTTCAAGAGTCTCAAGCTGATATGTACTAATTGCGGCAGCACAGAACTCTTCAAAATCCAGTGGTTTATAGGATAATGGTTCCATCTTCAATTTAACAAACAAAAACATCGGGTCAAAATTGTGGGACCAATAAGATGTCAAGCTCAAACGCAAAAGTACAAGGCGCGAGTTCTCTGCCTAGTACCTGTAAACTAGTAAGAACCATCTTCAATTTAACAAACAAAAACGGTTGTTCAAAATTGTGGGAGCAATAAGATGTCAAGCTCAACATAAAAATACAATGTGCCAGTTCTCTGCCTTGTATCTATAATCGAGTAAGAAGAAATTTCACATGCATTCAGGAAGCAACAAACTGATAGCACTTATCTTTTCATGTGGCAACTCCATAAGTCCCACATGCCAAAGGGAAAAAACACTTCAACAGTCTAATTAGAATCTAGTGTGTGATAAGTGAGAAGAGCATGCTGAATTTACTAAGGATGAATTACTAATCTGAAAAAGATTTAATTGTGAATAAGTGATCTGAAAAAGAATGAAGTAACCTGTTTTTTATTTCTTGCTAATGATAAGTACTGCACTAAGAGAACAAAAAAAAATTATACTGTCTTGTGATGAGTGTGTGTGCACATATGACTGACTCGAGAACCCAATGATAAACACTTAAGAACTTGAGTTGATATCTAGAATGTAACTCAATGCATGTACCAATAGATAAATGATAGAAGCCAAAGAGATTCCAAACGCGATGAAGGATAAGACACTATAATAACATCAGGTGTCTCACCAAATTTAAGATGTCAAAAACTCTTGACTCCCTCATGGCATCAGTCATTTGTTTAGTAAGTGCCTGCACAGCCAGTTCATGATGATGTACTAAGGAATTAGATAATAGACGGAAGATGACGATGGGTCAAACAGAATATGTTAATAACTGTAAATTTTTAATTACAAAAATGATACAGTAAGACCACCAACCATCTTAAAATTGTTGAGTGACACACGACCATCTTTCGGTTCCAATAAATTGAATTGAGCCCTAAGGTAGATTAACTCTTCTTCTGTCAATGCTTTTGAAAGAGCCTGCATATCAGAAAAACAAAATAGATTGAAATGGCTTATGCTCCTACAGAAACAGACTTCAAAAGAATTCTCCAAGAAGCATTTAAAACCACTAGTACCTTCAATGCTGCACGTTTCAAGGGTGAGGCTCGAGTATAAGACTTGACTAATTTAAAGATCAATATGTCTAAAGGTAAAACAGGATTTTCCGTCCTTAACCATGGATGAGCTGCAAATGCAAAAGGAAGCCATCAGATGCACAGGGTGAAAAATGCATACAGTAAAATTTGTATAAAATTTGTAGATGTTGATATATGCCAAGAAAAACCCAGACACTAGGCGCAGAGTATCTACTAGTCACAAAATCATTTGATACATTGAACACATAACAACTTACCCAGTGCTTGAGAAGCGGTCATTCTCTTCCTATGGTCTTTATTCAAAAGCCTTTTCACAAAATCCCTAGCCTCTGCAGATACTGAAGGCCAAGGTGAGTCCTCAAAATTAGGATCAGCTCGTAACACGGATCGAAAAATGCCTGACTCTGTACGTGCCCAGAAAGGTCTACTTCCACATAATAAGATATACGTTATCACACCAATACTCCACATATCTGCTTCAATACTGTATGACCTATGAAGTACTTCAGGTGCAACATAGTATGCACTGCCAACAATATCGTTAAGACGTTGATCTGCAAATGCAGAAGAATTGATTGGTTTGAATCTTATAGGTAGATTAGAAAGAAAGAAATTGAAATAAGGAAAAAAAGACAGAAGAAAACACAGCTATGATGACATTCAGGAAATATTAGAAAAATGGATCAGGAGAATCAATGAAAATGAATCCATGGAATAAATCATTTCACATCTTTATAGATGAAGGAGCATTTCACGTGGCTTAGCAAAGAACGATTGGTAACTGTGATATGTGATAATACTGAAAAGTTAAATGCATTATAACAGAGGAACTTCTCATATCATGCTTATCCAATTATCTTTACATTGCCTAAATATGATATAGTAAGCAGCTGACTTGTTGTCCACGGTGAAATCATCATAAAAAAGAGAATCATGCTGATATTTCCATTTACATAGTAACTGAGCATCTGCTGAAAAGAGAGGTATCAACTCTACTGCTTTTGATTTCTAATATTTCATACAACTAGTGTTTTCGATTACGGTTTTGGGACTTGTCTTGGGACAAGGAAAACGAAAATCTCAGCTTGACTTTCAAGCTGCTGAAAGTCTTACATACCACTAAGCTATCTTTTCTTGAGCCAAAACTGTAAATAAAGGTTACATCAAAGCTGAGGTCTTCTTTTGATGACGCCATCTAAGCTGAGGTCTTATCTTAACGATCTACGTGCTTTATGTAAAATGTGGAATTAATTGATTATGAGAACTCCACAAACAGCACTACAACCTAAGATTATACAGAAGTGATTATATGCCTATTAAGATTGAATAGTTTAAACTGCTTTACTTGATATCTCTCAAAGAAAGAACCAGTTCCGACTATGAAAATTTCTTTGCATTTAAGTAAAAATTTCTTTCCTAATTATGATTAGCTCTCTACTTATTACTTTTTGCAGTGTTTTTATAATTCAAATACCAATTTATTATGTTTTACCTACAGATTAGACAAAACTGATAGGAGTACTTACTCTTGCACCTTTTAACATTTTGGCACAGCATGAAAAATGGATTTTACGAAGAAAACGGACCTTGAACCTAACTCAACTTTAAAAGCTAGCTCACGAGCGAAGGATTCTCCAAGACCACATAAGGAGACCACAACTCATTCGCTCAACCCATGTGAATATCCCCCCCAAAACACCCAAGACTGGATAATGGAGCGCAGTTAACATAACACAAAGACCCAACATTGAGAACACAACAACAAGGATCGATGGGCCTAGCTCTAGTACTATGTGAAGAAAAAATACATGGACCTAACTCAACCCCAAAAGCTAACTCGTAAGGATAGAATTGTCTAAGACCATACAAGAGATCACAACTCATTCCCTCAACCAATATGGGACTTAACATGATTCTTTTCAAAAATGTGGAGCATCCTAACAAAGATCTTTTGACATATGGTAGGCAGTAGGCCGCATCTCCTCATAAACTTCAATAACAAAGTGGGACGGGGAGTAAAAAGTTAAAACCCATGGCATCTATGGTCATTAAATGATTGTGGAGCTGATAAATCACCACCACCAACTCAAAAAAGAAAACTTACATGTTTTTTTTCCAAAACAAACGCAATCATTACCTGGTCTGATGAAGTCTGATAGACCAAAATCAATAACCTTCATTGGTGCAGCCTCTTCTTTCTTCGTAAAAAGGAAGTTCTACAAAGAAATCAAGTTACACAGCCAGTTAGATCAGCGGAATAAGAGGAGAAAATTTCCAGAAATGTGATTCACATTTGTGCATGTTTTACTGAGGGTTTCTTTACGTAGTACCTCTGGCTTCAGATCACGGTGGACCACACCTTGAAGATGACAAAAGGCGACAACATTTAGAATTTGAACCAGTATACGTTTGGCATCCTCCTCTGTGTATCTCCCACCTCTGAAGAAGGAAAAGAGAAAAGGCATTTTAAATTTAACCATTTATATTACGAGTCACAGGCAAATATCGCAAATTACCTTGATAGAATCCTGTCCAATAGTTCCCCTCCTTCACATAACCTAGTAAGAACAAAGAAAAAATGAGAACTCATTTCAGAGTTATGTTAATTGTTAAAGCAACAAAAATAACCACATCTCACTCATAACTTATGAATCCTCAATATCCATTTCACTCCATCAGGTCCCATTTCATTCCAATACTCAATTATATGTCTTTTAAAACAAATCTGACGTTCTCTAACATTAGAAATTATCTAAATGCCACACTTCTTAAACTGACATACAAATCTTTGACAAACTAAAAATATTTCTGCCAAGCATTATACCTAATAAAAGTGTACCGACGCGATAGAATTTTCTTAAAGCCATTTAAAAATTCATACCAATAAACTGGAGCCTATCAAATGGAAAGACTTCAGAAATAAAGGTTCTTGATAAAATAGAGCGCTATATTATCATTATTGCACAAAATTTGTGTATAAGAAATGGTTTCTGAAATTTAATGAAAGCATCTCTAGTCAAACTACAATATGGGAAGTAAGATGAAATTAGAGCGAAGGAACACATAGTCACGTACTCCATTACTATGTAGACATTGTTGGCATCCTCAAAGGCATCATAAAACTTGACAAGATTCTGATGTCCAGACAAGGCCTTCAATATCTTCACCTCCCTGCGAACATCTTCGATAGATATAGCTGTTGTCATCTGTCAAACATATTCATCCAGTCAACAACCCACACTTCGGAAGTCAAACTTAACATCTACTACGAACCATGTCATTGCTAGAAAAGATAGTGCCCACGTGACATAAAGGTAATCTCACTTCAGAAAGAAGGGGGTGGCAAATATTTCAGTTGCAATCTCTCAGACCATAACGAAGGTCAAAGCATCACAGGTCAAAGTGTTTCGGGTCACCAGAATTTACATTTGCTTATGAATGTGATGTCAAAGCATCCAACTGCTTAGTCTCAATGTCTTTCATAGATAGTCAATGAATAAATGGAACATCAATATTGACAAAATAAATGGGGCCCTGATTATGTCTTAGTATGTCATCAAGTCTGGCGCACTAGTTTTAACACCAAGGGAAAGCTCAAACTCACATATGCATTATGCGCAGCAAATCATCAATCACCTTGAATAATAACTATAGCTTCTAAATTTCTATCAATTGCCTTTACACCATTACTAAGCTAGTCTTATAGGTCACACTGGCTTGAACATTTCATATTTCTAGAGTTCTATTAACATGAATGTATTCACAACGTCATAGACATTCACTTTTCTCCACAACAAAGGACTCTATCATCTCATGGGGAAAGCCACTGATTCACATTGGCTGGTTTTATTACAATATAGGACAAAAATTCCCAAAGTATAGAGGATTTCACCTACATTACCTTTGCCTTCGCCTTCGCCTTCGCCTAGCTATAATCTTAAACCGTGATCCGATGGATTTAATCTGAATTATATAGCTTTGAGAAAACTAATAGCAAAATGCAAAAACACATACCACACACCTTAGCTTTTGAAATGATCTTCACAGCGACCGGTTGATTTTTAAGTTCACCTTTTTTACCTTTAGCCCAACAAGTATGTCCAAAATGCCCTCGACCTACTTCCTTTCCAAGCTCATACTTTGCCGTCAAGTTCTTTGGATAACCAAAGCTTTTATCCAGCTGTCTCTCACCTTCACCACCTTCATCTTCCGGTATTGGCCCTTCTTTCGGCTTTGCTGACGGCGTTCCCTGCCGCTTAAGGATCGCCGATAATATAGGCTTCGCCGGCGACGGCGGTGGAAATGGCCACTTGAATTTCCTTCTCGGCGTTCCGACCGGAGACGGGGAGGGAGGTATTCCGGCAGGGTATGGGCTCTGAAAAGGACTTGTGGTAAAGGAGTGAGCTGGCGTGTTGTTGTTAGTGTAACTCGTCCCGTTCCCGAGGGACTGTGGACGTGCCGGTGACGGTGATGGTTTGGGGCGGTTGTTTGTGGAGACGGCGGAGTTTCCGTCAACGACGGCGACGACGTGACCGTCATTATCGGCGGTAACACCCTTACTGCAGCAGTGCCCCATCGGCGACAATCAAAAGTCCGATCACGGCCAGTCAAAGTCCACTCATGTGACGGTCAAACAAAAAAAATGGTTGAAACCAAAAACCGGCGACAGGGAATCAGAAACGCGTCCCAAATTGGAAGTTTGAAGACAGAGTTCAAAAAAAAAAAAAAACTTCAGATTTTGTAAATTTCGGAGTATAAAAGAAGAAGAAAAGAAAAAATCAAATCAAAAAATAGGGCAAGACTGTAGTTATTGTTGACATTAAAGACATTTGGATCAAAAAACCTGACGTCAACACGTCTGAAAAATTCAAAAAACTTTAGCTCCTAATTACTCCGTAAGAAACACATAAATTACACTCTTCAACACAACAAAATCTGATTACTATGAACACAGAAAACAACCAAGATAAAATTGCAAAAATGAAGGACAAAAAGCACAGCTAAAGCGTTGAACAGCCCGAGATGTAAACTTTGATTAAATCGCTGGTTGACACTTTCTTGTTTCTTGTATGTACTTTTCTACATACTGTATCTTTCAAACGCCGTAGTTTGCAAGTTATAAGTCAGTTAAAACCTGTGAAAATGTGAAACATATTGTACCAACTTTTGTTTGACCAGTCTTTTGTTGGATCTTGCACATTGTCCCATTTGTTTAGGACGTTAACCTAAATTTCTCTACATAACCTACACAATTTTCTTGTTTATGACAATTTGGGAATATCTTGTCTTGTTTTATAAGTAGAAAAATAGTAGTTTCTCCATTCATTTTTCCACAAATAACTTTAACCGTGACAACCTATTTTCAAACGTTACTTTCTAACTAGACTTTCAATTATGCGGTAGAGTAATCAAATACACTAACTACAATTATAAAATGAATGTAATATAATAAAGTACTTCGGCAGGAATAGTTTAATTATTGGTCCATTTTTCAGTTTTTATTTTCTTCATCTAAAATGAAATATGTCACATGGATTTTAAAAAAATGACTAGTGATCTTCCAAATTCTCTAAGTTTTGTAATTCTTAAAATGCATATGGATTTACAACCCCCAAAATTACCTGCACGTAATATTATTTATCCATTGAGTTTGGAAGGTAAGTGTATCAAGTAAATCAGACAACAAATGTAAAAGATGGGGGGATTTGTGAATCAAAAGCATAATAAATAGTCTAACTACCAAGAAAATATGTCTGTCAGTCAAAGTTATTTTGTAATTTTTCAAATCTCCTAGTGTTAAGAAACAAAGTAATACTAATAATTGCCGGTGCCAAACAAAAATACAAATATGGCAATTACAATTATTGGGAGTAAGTGTAACTGTGCGAGTAGTTGCACATTCAACTACCAAATACTGAACCATCATTTATTTCCCATGTTCAAAAAGACGAGAAAAAAACACATTTGTTTTAAGATTTTGCGGCAAGGCTTCTAACTTATTATTACTCTCTTCTGTTCACAATAAGTGTCAAGTTTCCTTTTAGCACTCTCATTAAAAAATTATTAAATCTTATGCAAAAAAATCTTGTATGACTAAACTACCCTTATTAAAGTATTGGTCACATAATTATAGTGAGGAGTGAGAAATTTTTTTTAGGGGTATGCACATAAGGGTAAAAAAGTAAAAACAAATTGAATTTTTTTCTTGATAACATAACTGGACACTTATTTTGAACCAAAATGAAAAAAGAAACTGTACACTTATTGTGAACCGGAGGGAGTACTACATTTTTTAGGTATTAGTCTACTAGATCTAGGGTTGTACACGATTCGGTTCAGTCGGTTATTTTGTAAAATCCGTACCACATTAATTTTTTAATTATTTTATTATATATAACCAAAATTAAACTTTTCGAAACCATTCCAATCATATCGGTCTCTGCTGTATCGGTAAGGTTTGGTTAATTTTCGATACTTTTTAAAAAATATCATATAAAAATCACTAGTAGGAGTAGAATACAATAACATACGTACTTTTATAAGACTTAACAAAACTTTATTGACATTTTTACATTTGAAAGGGTGATGAATAAGATATGAAAGATGGATAAAGTATAGATCTATCAACTATGGCGTAAAAAAAACTAAGCAAATTAATACAAAGAAAATATAAATCACACGAGTGGAAAGATATTAACCAAGATGGGACTGAGACTCAAGAATAAAGTCTATAGAATATTGAATATTCAAAAAGATAAATCTAAATCATACAAAAGGAAATATATTCAACATATTGTAGTTTGCTACTCATAATCGCTACGTTACCTTGTGTTTTAGCTTGCTAGTGAATATATTGGAAACAATTTAGTTTCAATAGGAATATCATAATAGGTTTGGGAATTAGGATTTTGAGTTTAATTACTTGTTGGCTTGTAACTGTTTTCATAATTCCAAGATCAAGGAAAATTTAATGCTTTATTATTTTTAAAATTAATATATAAATATATTTTTCACATGTAAATTTATTCGATACGGTTTGGTATTTTTTCGATTTATTTTCATAAAATAAAAAACCTAACCTAATTGTCGGTACAGTTATAGATTTATACAAAACTTACGGTTTTATTAAAAGAAAAGTAAAAACGGTTAGGTAAGGTACGGTTCGGCCAATTTAGCCGCTTTTTAAATATCCATTGACACCCCTAAATAGATCTGAACGCCCTCGGGCTTTTCCCAAACAATGAAATAAGAGATTAGCGTTTTTTCTTTTTATTCTTTTTTTTAAAACAATTTATGAATTTATTTTCTTTTCTTCTTTTTCTTTTCAACATACGGTCAGTGCCGGAGCTAGCTTTTTTATTACGGGTTCGACCGAACACAATGACTTTGGTCCAAATCTTATATTCTTAAAAAAAAACTATTGAATAGCTTAACCAATAGCTTAAAGAGCTAGAATTTTGGACTCATAGTCATCAAATCTTAGCTAGCGTTGACCATAGATTTCCAAATTTGTTTTAAAAAATCTATTTTGAGTTGGCTTGAAGATGAAAATGTATTTGGACATATGTTTTCAAAACATATTTTCCAAATTTATTTTGGAAAAACATGTGTATTATGAAGGGATTTGGCCCAAAACAAGCTATTGAGATGATTTTGGGATTTGAGATTTGGGATTTTGCCAAAATATAGGCAAAATTTATGGCAAAACATATATTTGCCAAATAAAACCCAAGTTTATTTGAGCAAAATTTATGACCAAATGGGTCCTTAGTTTCACCTCTGCATACAGTACATTAATGTTGTAATTACTTGTTGTCGTTCTACTTCTAGATTATGGCCTTGGTCCATCATGTTGAGCTACATTACTCAATAATATAAATTCAAAGAAAAATTCACTTAAAACGAGGGCGACTAATTTGAGGCTTGAGCGTTGATAATGAAAAAATAAGAAATTAAAATTAGCACTTTGAATCCCTGAATTTTTCATTTATCAGTTTCAGTTCCTATGTTCACCTAATTATAATCTACCTCAATTAAACTGCTTTTGTGGTTTTGGTCCAATTGTTATAGAGGTAGATGGAAGTTCTACTTTGCTCTAGGTAATACTGGTATTAGCTAAAAATCTATTGTTGAATGTTTGTTATTGTAGTTGAAAATAATGTCCCTTATTGTAAACTACAGTAATAAAACAGTACAAGCTGCATAATTAACTTTTCACAGAGAATAATGAAGTTTATAATGAGAAGAAATACTGTGAAGGAGAGCCCCATTTGCAGGAATAGTATCATGAATATCGGAATTAGACTATGTTTCTAGTAATTAGTCAGCCGGGAGCACGTCGAATAGAGAAACGTTACTCTCAATGTACATGCTCGCCGGGCGGAGCTAGAAGTTCGAGAACGAGGCTGCCCAAACCGAGTAACTTTGCTCAAATAATATATGTGTTAAAAAAATTATCAAATATGTACAAATATTGAATTTATAACCCAATTAGTAGTACTTGAAGTCGTCGTTCTAAAATTCAAACTCATAAAGTTAATTTTTGGCTCCGCTCGTAAGATTATCCATGATTGGAAACTGAGAGATCTCAACTTGAAACACACATTTCATGTTCTTTTTGTAACGACCCAACCGATTATTTTGAGAATTTAAGTCCCATTCGGTGGCATAAGGGCTTGAGCAGCCTCGTATTATGTGTATTGATTTGCGTGCATGATCGAGTTTAGTTACCGGATGGTTCGGATTCAAATCGGAAGAAGGATCTTAATTTTGGAAGCTTAAGTGGTAAGAGTTGACCGGAATTTGACTTTTATGTAAACGACTCCAGAATGGGTTTTGAAGGATTTTAATAGCTTCGTATGGTGAATTTGGACTTAGGCGTGCGTGCGGATTGGATTTGGAGGTCCGTAGGGTAATTTGAAGCATTTCGGCAAAAGTTGGAAAAGTTGAAGTTTGGAAGGTTGAGAGGTTTGACCAAGAGTTGGCTTTGGTGATATCGGGGTCAGAATGCGATTTCGAGAGTTGGAACAACTTTGTCGTGTCATTTGGGACTTGCCTGCAAAATTTGACGTCATTTTGGATTGATTTGATATGTTTCGGCGCGAGTTTTAGAACTTGGAAGACTTGAAGTTCATAAGTTCTATTCATGGTGTGATTCATAGTTTCGACATTGTTTGATGTGATTTGAGACCTCGAGCGTGTACGTGTTAGGTTATGGAACCTGTTGGTATGTTTAGACGGGGTCTCGGGGGCCTTGGGTGAGTTTCAGATGGGCTACAGACCATTTCCTTTTATTTTTGGACTGCTGTTTTCTGTCATCTAGTTTCCTTAATCGTGTTTGCGCCACTTCATCCGCGTTCACGTAGTGTAATTTTTGGAGGATGAATTATATGTTCTCCGCATTCGCATAATTCCTTCCGCGATCGTGGAAGCCTGTCTTTCCCTTCTTCACGTTCGCATTCGACCCGTCGCATTCACATAGTAGAAACTAAGAGCTGGGAGTTGGTGATCATTTCATCTACACATTCGCACTCTTCTATCCGCGAACGCGTAAGTGTGTTTTCTCCTCTATCGCGTTCACTTAGCCCAGTTCATGGGCCGTTGATTTTCCTTCTTAGCGATCGCACGTCCTTCTTCGCGATCGCACAACACAAATTTCGGGCAGTAACCATTTCCTCTTCGCTATCGCAGCTCCTCTTGTGCTATCCCGATGTACAAACATCTTGGCATAATGTATAGTTCTCCATTCCGAGGGTTATCCATTTTTACCAAATTTTTTTGGCGTTTTAGAGCTCGATTTTGAGCCCTTCTTTGTGGGTTTTTCAAGCAAAACGATTGGGTAAGTATTCTTCACCTAGAATTTATTATATTCCGTGATTTTATCTTTATTTTTATCATTTAATTAGTGTTTTGAGTGAGGAAAATGGGGATTTCTGAAGAAAATTTTCAAAATGTAAAATGATGATTTGAGGGATGAAATGGTATCGAAATTTGATAGTTTTAGGATGGTTGAACTCGTATCGTAATGAGTGTTCGGGTTTTGTGAAATATGTCGGGTTCCGAGGTGCAGGTCCGGGGGTCGACTTTTGGATTGATTCTTAGCTTTTGATAAAGATTGAGGCTTTATGATCCGGAATAGTATCTTATGAGTTTTATTTTATGCTTTGAAGTTATTTTGGCTAGATTTGAACCGTCCAGAGGTTATTTCACCTGAGAAGTTTATTTTTGAGTATCGATCAGTCTTCTTTGAGGTAAGTATCTTGCTTAACCTTGTGAGGGGGAACTACTCCTTAGGATTTGAGTCTTTTATGCTAATTGTATCATGTGAAGCCCGTGTACGCGAGGTGACGAGCAAGTGCTCGGGCTTATTTGTGAAAAGTTGGCCTTTTAGTGTTCATAGGTCCTTGCATTCACTGAGTATAAGTTGTTTTGTTATGATTAAGTTTCTTAATTATTAGTTTCACCTATACCTGTTGTAATTGGAATTAATTGCTTCATGATCCATTCTTATTGCCTATTTGACTCTTATATGACTTAATTGAAGGTTGCTACCTCCTCTATTGCCATGCTATCTTTTCTAACTGCTTATCTTTATTCAAAATTATTATTATCTCTTCTATAACCGTTTATCCTTAATTTAGGTTATGTTTATCCTTTTCGTTGCTTGTCCTTAATTGTAATTATTGTACCTCTTTCGTAAGTACCAAATCCTAAATGAAGCTAGTTATCCTTTACCAATAGTTGACTTATCCTTGTTGGAATTATTGACTCGTGATGCCTCCCTTGTTGTTGAATTGTACTTTGTGGAACCTTTGTTGCATATTATTTTCTCCCTTGTTGAGATGTTCTTAATACGACTAGTATTCTCTACTGTGGTTATTCCTTCTGAACTAGTTCTACTGTTTCTTTGTGATCGAAAGTTCTTGAGTTGATTACTTGTCGTACTCTTGTATTATTGTCATTGTTGCTGTTGTGATGCACGAGGTTTATGTCGTGCGGTTGTTATTGTGATGCATGAGTTTTCTGTCGTGCAGTTGTTATTGTGATGCACGAGGTTTCTTTCGTGCGGTTGTCATTGTGATGCACGAGGTTTATCTCGTGTGAGTGTTATTGGGTTGCACGAAATTTCTGTCGTGCTATTGTTACTATTGATATTTGCACATGCGGCGTGACAAGGCGGCCTATATATATGTGGGTTGCGCATGTGGCGAGACAAGGTGGGAACATTATTATGCATGTGTGGTGAGACAAGGCGGGCATTTACTTTATTAATTGTGCATGTGGCGAGACAAGGTGGGCTATGTCAGCGATTGATTTGTGATGACTTGTGATGGCCTGAGGGCATTCTTGTTGTTGATGTTTGTGTACTGATGCACTTACGTGTGTGAGTTTTATCTTGTGGAAAGTTGTGGGAAAATATTTTACGTGCTGTACATTTTTTTTATACTTACCAGCTGGCATGATCTATGTTAGAACACTTTCACAAGCATACACGTAGTTAATCACTCTTATCGGTTAAGAGGATAGATCTTGGCATTGGTGAGTATAGATGTACACCCTTGTTTGCTTGTCTTCTATGCAAGAATGGCTCCATTGGCACGTGAGTCGTCAGTGCGATTATAATTTATAATGAGGGCGCAGGACGCCAAGTTTATAGGTTTCCGGAATATGGACCCGTGAAAATATGGATATTTTGAGGTTCGGTACTTCGTGGAGGTTATTGGCTAAAACCTGAAGTGAAAGCGGTCGTTTTTTGTTGAGTTGTTACTTGCCTTTCCTTTATCCGTGATCACCGGATTTGGATTGTGTTACATCTACTGTACTGTGTCATTATTATGGTGTTCCGTTGTTAGTTGTTGTTTTCTTTCTTACTGCAATTACCGTATTATTTGCCATTATGCGTAGTCTTCATATAGATATCGCACTCTGTTGTTTCTACACTTATACCTGTTTAGGATTTTTAGTCCAGTAGGTGTCTTGATTGTTCCTCGTCACTACTCCACTGAGGTTAGTCTTGATATTTACTACGTACGGTCGTGGTGTACTCAAACTACACTTTTGCACATTTTTGTGCAGATCCATGTATTTCGAAGTCAGTTGATCATTAGCTAGCCGTGCGGATTGTCGCTGTGGAGACTCAAGGTAAACCCGCTGCTGCATTCGCAGGCTTCGGAGTCACCTTCTAGTTTTTGTATTGCACTGTTTATCCATTATTTCGGAACAATTGTATTTAGAGTTTTTCTAGCAAACGCTATAAAACTTATGACTTGTACTACCGATTTTGGAATTGTAAATGTTATAGAGATCTCTAGTTCAAAATTGTTATATGTTAGTTAAATATTGTTGTTATTTCAGTTAATGTTAGGCTTTCCTATAAATATTGTTGTTATTTCAGTTAATGTTAGGCTTTCCTAGTCACTAAGACTAGGTGCCATCACGATGTCCAACGGAGGGAAATTTTGGTCATGACAAGTTGGTATCAGAGCTCTAGGTTCATAGGTACTACGAGTCATAAGCGAGCTTAGTAGAGTCTTGTGGATCAGTACGGAGACGTCTGTACTTATCTTCGAGAGGCTACAAAACTATTAGGACATTTTCACTTCCTTTATTCTTATCGTGCGAGTTTATTGATCTTGAAGTTTGAGCTTTTATAATTCCATTCTCTCACAGATGGCGAGGATACGAGCTGCAGTTAATGATGACCTGTCCCCGGAGCAGATGTCGCTAGGGGCAGAGGCAGAGGTCGAAGGAGCACGTGTCGCAGCTAGGGCATCTACCAGAGCAACAATTGAGGAGCCGCCAGTAGCTCCGGTTGGGGAACAGGTGCCCGAGGCGCCTATTGTTACCCCTAGACTTTAGGTTACCTTAGCACAGCTCTTGAGCATGTTTGGTACATTAGCTCAGGCGAGGTTGATTCCGGTTGCACCGGCTGCATCACAGACCAGGGGAGGAACTCATACTCCAGTCGCCCACACTCCAGAGCAATGAGTTCACGTTGGTCAGGTTCCAGGTGTCATGGCGACACAGCCTATGGTTAGGGCAGCAACATCTGAGGAAGAACATCTTAGACTTGAGAGGTACAAGAAGTACCACCCTCCTACCTTCAGTGGATTGGCGACAGATGATGCCCAGGGTTTTCTGGAGGAGTGTCGCCGCATTCTCCGTACTATGGGTATTGTGGAGACGAGCGGGGTTGCTTTTACTATGTTCCAGCTCAGGGAGCGGCTTATCAGTGGTGGCGGGCGTATGAGTTGGGTAGCCCAGTTGATCACGCTCAACTATGTCTTCTATAAAGACTAAACGGGCGTTGCAAATATAAATCTGGGGTATTAAGCCCAAAGTCGATCCCACGAGGAATTGAACGTATCAATTGAATTTATTAAATACTAAACTGGTGTTTAATCAAGTTTCTCAAGACTTTTCAATATCAATTTGTGTTGTTTAACTAATTCTACTAACAAAATAATCAACTAGTAATTAATCTAACAATTTAATGTAAACAATAATATTAAAGGTCTAAGGTTATGGTTTCCCCCGTTGGTGAATTCTTTCTCCGATACTTCTTATAGCTTAATTAATCGTCTCTATCAATCATGAAC
>ML413093.1:0-11968 GCA_005239525.1 Nicotiana knightiana | reverse complement strand
AAACAAAACTACAAACAATTGCATAATTGAAATATAAAGTAAGAAATACTAGATTGTAGAAATCGTGTTCTTGCTCTTCAATGAAATTTTCTTCTTGTTTACTGTTAATCCACGAAATTCCCCTTTTTAATTGTGTTTTAGGAGTCTATTTATAGGTTTAGGGCGAACCCTAACCGTGTAGGAGACTTCTATTTCAACCGGGAAACATTTAACTCGTCAAACTCGGAATTGGGCGAAACTGGGGACCCCTGGCGTTTGGGCTCTAACGCCCCCCTAACGCCAGGGGGGGCTGGCGTTATGGCCCTAACGCCCCCCTAACGCCAGGGGGGACCAGGCCTTATGGGGTAAACGCCCCCCTAACTCCAGGGGGGGCCAGGCCTTATGGGGCAAACGCCCGGCTATCGCCCAGGCGTCTCCTTTTGCGTATTTTTGACGTATTTGCATCCCTTTAGCTCCGTTTCCATTTTCACTTCACCTACACATGAAATAAACTCCATTAAGCACATAACAAGTGTAATTTTATCATTAATGCACATAAAATGTAAGGTATATCACATGTTAAACTATGCAATTTAGTCTCGCATCACCAGCCGAGGCATTTTCACTTTCATGGGATCAGTTTTCGGAGATGTTCTTGAGAGAGTTTGTACCTCATGTTTAACCAAAGAATTAGATTCTTAGTCAAAGCTATTTTAAGAAGAACTCGGGCTTCTGATAACCGAATAATAAGAATTAGACTTGTAAATAAGAAAGTAATAAGATCACATAAAAGTAAGTATATTTCAGTAGTGGTTTGAATGTGTCCATACAAGTGAGATTTTACTCCCTTTTATAGGGAATTTCTTATTGTAACGTCTACTCTTCTTAATGATTGAGAATTAATGACTAATAATATCATTAACGTAACATTACAATTGGTAATCGTAACTGTTGCGTGAAGATTATGTAACGTTTAGCTCATTGATTGAAGACCTTTGAATCTGCCCTTTATTCTGCCTTGGTTCGTTCTGACTGTGTCTCTTCAACTCCTCAATAAGATTGGAACTCCCGCATCTAATTGTCTCGTGTGTATGCTATTCTGTTCCTTTTTGTATCGTACTTCTTTCTAAACTTCTGAACAGCTGTCATGTTTCCATTGATCCACGTAGATTGCCTTATCATCTGAAATATTACACATGTGAAGTCTATTTTTTACCAATACATATAGTCCCCCCCCCCACTTACCATTTATTTATCAATTAAATATTTGGTAAGTGGATACTCATTTATGACAGGAACTTTTTGCCGCTGTTTCACTCGTACCATTGCATCAGTATCTGAATGTATGCGTCGCTTGTCACTTCCATTTGCCATGTGGAATTCTCGGATTGATTCTGCAATTCATCATCGCCTTTTATGGCTTTTTGCAGTTACATCAGTCACGAAGTGACAGTTCTAATTATGACTTTCAAATGAGTGTGTTCTCCATTTTTTTTACGGTTGCCTCAGAGTATAAATACCCCTTTTCCTGCCTCTGCTTTCACGAAAAACTTATAACTTTCCTTTGTTACTTGTAAATTCCTCTTTCGCGTAAATATGTCTTCCTCAAATCAAGAATCCAAGAAGGTTATCATTGTAAACGAACTATCTCCTTCTTCTGCTCCAATCCGGAGTAGGAGGGATGGTAGACTAAGAAGCTTGAGTTCTACACCTTATAGGGGTTCTTCTTCTCCTTGCAGCATTACTCCCCCGCCATCTTCTAGGGCTAATGTTTCTTCGTCTTCTTCTAGGGCTAGAGCTTTTAGATCTTCTTCTAAGAGTAGAGAACCTAACGAACCACTTCATGAGCCAAAAGTTGATAAGATTGTTCCTGCTGAGTTTTCTTTTGTAAGGGATAGTAAGGCCATAAGAAAACAACTTTCTTCTATGACATCTCATGATCGTGTTGATCTTTACCCAACTCAAATCACCATGGGTTTAGTTTCACTCGTGCGTAGAGATTGTTATTGGAAATCTGACTTTCCAGTCTTAGTTCCCAATGAGAATCAGAGAATAACCTCTTACAGAACTGGGTATTCTTTTGTGTATACTTACCCCTTTAATTTAGGATTCAAGCCTCCCATCGACCCTGTCATCATAGAATTTTGTCAATTTTTTAATGTGTGATTGGCACAGATCGGTCCTCTTATCTGGAGGGCAGTAGCATGCCTTAGATATTTGGCCACCTTAACTTCAGTTTCTTTTACTTTTCATCATCTCATTCATCTATATTCTCCTATGTTGGTCCGCCAAGGAGTTTTTACTCTTACGACTAGGAGTAAAATATTTTTGTTATACCTGATGATGATAAAGATAGAGGGTGATATGTCTGGTATGTTGTTGTCCCTACTAAGGTTTGGTAGGTAAAGAAAATCTCCCCTTCCCTGAGAAGTGGAACTTTGCACGTGAGTACATTTTTGCTCACTTTCTTCTTTATTTTTATTTTTTGATAAATCTTCAGTACCGTGACTATTTTTTTCTTCTTTTTGCATCAACCATGGGAACCGTTGAGGAGGTATCCGATTTCCGTGGTTGGGTAGAAAAATTACTGTTGATTGCTCCAATGGAAGAACGTTCTTGGAAGTAACTCTCCGCGAGGTTTGGTTGGAAAGTGAAAACCCATGGTAGTTTTTTTTTTATATTTCCTTTCTTTCTCCTTTTAATCTTCTCTAATCCCTTTTATTTGTTAGTGTTTCCTGCCCGTGGGGTATCTGCTGCTGTTGTATCTGCTTCAAAACTTTCTTTGGCCAAGGCCCAATAAATTATTGTGAATTACTCTTCATCAAAAAGGAAAGCAAGTAGGTCTCGTAACTTGGAAGATGATGAAGAGCAGGAGGAAGGTTCGCTCATTCGGAGGTCACGGAGAAGAAAGGTCGTGTCTGATGACGAATCTGCTCCAGTTACTGATCCACCTTCCATGCATGAGTCAGAGCATTCTGCTCACGAAGATGCAACTCCTTCCTCTGCCAATGAATCAATTGAACAATTATTCCACCAAGGCTTTGGCACAGGTTCAGAAGAGGTACCTCTTGCTATTTTTCCTCCATCTGCTCCAGTGGAACTTTCGTCTGCCGCACCTGTTGCTGTTTCTGCTCCCCCGCCTATTTCATCCATGGCTCCTTCATCTGCCCCTACTTCCGTCCCTTCTATTGTCGAAGTAGGATCTTCCAATAGTGTGGAGATGAAGAAAATTATGATAGAGGTTCCTGCGGGAGGTAGCCTCTTAAATAAATCACGCCAGGCGGATGTGTGGTTGAAGCCTCTGATAGGCCCGGTTGAGAAGTTTAAGTTGGAAAGTCGTAGCTCCTTAACTTGGATGAACGATATTGTACACTCGTCCTTAAAGGTATCTTTATATTGTTCCCTTTTTTATATCCTTTACCGTATCTAACTTATCTTTTTGTGCAGACCAATCTTATTGGTACAGAATTGATGAAAAAGATCGTTCATACGGAGCAATTAGTGAATGACTATCATACCGAAGCTGATAACTGGAAGGAGCAATTCGAGAGTCTTCAGCTTGATATGGAGGCAGTAGAGGAGAAGTGTACCTTGGAGTAGCAAATCAGATTAATTGCAGCGGAATTGGCCATCGAAAAGGCTTCATCAAGTCAAGCATGCAAGGATAAGAACATCCTGGAGTCTTCCTTTGTGAAGCAGCTTTCCCATGCTACTGAAGAGATAAGAAGCTTGAAGGCTTTGTTGGACCAGAAGGAGGCTTATGCTGGTGAACTTGTGCAATCACTTACTCAGACCCAGGAGGACCTCCGTGAATCGTCAAACAAGATTCAATTGCTGGAAAGATCTCTTGCCCCTTTGTAGGCTTCTTATGATGTTGTCGTGGTTGAAAGAGATGAGCTGAGAGTTGATATTGAACAATAGGAGAAAGATTATGAAGCTCTTGAGGATAAGGCAGTTGTTGATGTGAGTGTGGCTTATTTGAATGCCCGGCTTGACACATTGACGGAAATGGGCCAAGAAAATTTTGACTTAGAAGCTGAAATTTCCAAAACTAAGGAGACGATTGAAAAGTCTCGGCAAAGTCAAAAAATTTCATCACCTGAAGTTGAAGTTCCAATAGGTGATGAGATCGTGCCTGATGAAGCTGCTACCAAAGCCTCGCCATCTCAAGCCGCTCCTCCTACTGATGAAGGTAATCCCCCCATTGCCAAGTGAAAGTTTTTATCAACCCCTCTTTTTTTTTGAACAATTGGTGGTTACCCCTGGTCCCATTTGGGGGTGAAGTTTGGTTTAGTAAGTCCCTAATGACAACTTTGGGGCAACTTTTTATGGACAAATTTGGTTTAAACTAAGTTAATACTTAGTTTTTACCATTATATAATATTAATATTTACATTTCTTAGCATGATTTTTGTTTTTTCGGGTTCTCATTTTACTCTTAAGTGTTTGCATGCTTTACGTTCGAGTTTTTATTTTACCCCTTGGTATTTAATTTTGCATTAAAAAATGTTTCAGTATTTCGTATCTTTTTTAAATAAGCATGATTTATAAAAGAGGGCCCTTTTATGAACGACACTTAATGAAGAAGACGTCTCAACTTCATAATGGTGTAAACATACAAAAGAAAGATAGGAATTCACATATTTTTTCTGAATAATGTTTTGCAGAAAGTCTTTATATTATTCAAACTTTCTTAACATTTTACATGTGTTTGAGCATCGTCTATCACTCTTTCGTAACTGTTTTCTTTTACAACAGGTTTTGAATGAACACGGGGGTATGAATTTCTACCCATAACTAAATTTTGCCTTTAACCTAAACATTCGTTTACATTCGCGAGTATGTTCTTTGTAGGTTTCTAAATCAGGCTTTGTGTTTTTGTCTTTGCCTCTTTGATTCTGCTCATAACTTTTGACTTGTTGGGGAAAATGGATCTTCAGGCTTGATCTTTGACTCTTTTGATAGTATTCTTTGCCTCTTCCATACTGTATAGTCCCCCAAGTGTTTGAGCTTTGAAGAATGAAATCTCGAGCACCTGACTATTCCTTTCTTGTGGTCCTTTTCCTGAAAAAGAAAAACATATGGGACTCGAAGGTATATAGATTATATGATGACTGCTTAACCCTTTGAAACGTCCATCAGAAAGTTGTAACCCTAGACGAATTCAGTTTTTTCCTCGTGTGTATTCAGGTCTAATATCATCATCTGGTTATGGGTTAGCTTTTTGCCTATCATCTAAAATAGCTAGTATAATTTTAACTGTACTAAATAAAATTGAACGTAATGATACCTGACTTTGGGTAATCCTTTTCCTTATAAGTAATATTTTTTCAAGTGAACAACATTCCAACTTGTTGGTAAAATTCTGCCATCCATGTTTTCCAGCTCATAAGCACATTTTCCAGCAATACCACACATTTTGTAGGGTCCTTCCCAATTTGGATTTAATTTTCCTGCTCCAGCCTCCTTTGTTGATTGAAAAACTTTCTTAAGGACAAAGTCCCCAATTTTGAAATATCTGAGGTGAGCTTTTCTGTTGTAATATCAATTTATGATTTGCTTTTGAGCTGCCATGCGTATTAAATCAGCTTCTCTCCTTTGCTCGAGTAAATCCAGATTTGTTCTCAACTCGTCATTGTTTGTTTCTTCTGTTGTTGTTGTGAATCTCATGCTCGGTTCACCAATTTCCACTGGTATTAGAGCTTATGAGTTGTAAACAAGCGCGAATGGGGTTTCTCCCGTGGCTGTCTTTGTAGTAGTTTTATAAGTGTTGGTAGTAAACGCCCACGCAAGTATACGTGATCGTAGCAAGTAATATAATGTTAAATCGAATGTCGAACCCACAAGGACTTGTGTAAACTACTTGCTAAATCACTCTAATTGTTATCTAATCAAGCCAAAATAAAATCAAGGATGCAACTATTTTATACTAAGATTCTATGAAATAACTAATTATCAAGTGACAAAAATATTGTTATGTATTCAGTAGAGACAAATATTCCAGGGTTGTGATCTATTCACCACTCGTATTGCATTCTAATTAACTCTCCCTTTCATATAATTCACTCATGGTTGCTAATTAATCGATAAATGCTCTCATAGCCTTCTCCCGAAGCACTACTCGCCTATTCTCAATAGATTAACGCCTATATTCCTATGAAATTAATCTATTAGAACGCACTAAGATTACGATGTTTAATTAAGCACGGTGACTAGGTATATTCCTATCCTAACCACAAATTCGCTCCTCTGAAGGTTTAAGATCGCGCTTTCTTTAATTCTTCTCTAATCTATATACGGCTTTCCCAAGCATAACATAGATAGTATATAGAACCTAACTGCTGGCCAGACAATTAAGCAATTAAACACAGAATTGAAGAAACAACCATATATTGAGTGAACTATATTCAAGGTTAAATTAATGTCGAATAACAATATCCATGGCTAAACCACAACCCCAGAAAAATGGGTGTTTAGCTACTCATGCTATAATCAAACAATTGCATAAGTGTTGCATGAATTGAAAATACTATAATAAGATGAAGAAAACTGATAATCCTTGCTCCTTTAATGATCTTGTGTGTGTATTTGCTCTCCAAAAACGCCTCCTCCTCCAAAGATGTGTTCTTGGGGTCTATTTATATGGTTGGGATAAACCCTAACCGTGTAAGAGACTTCTATTCTAACTTGGAAACACTTAAAAACCTTTAAAACTCGGAGTTCACTGAAGCAGGTACCCAAGCGTTAGCAGGCTAAGGCATGGCTAACGCCTGGCCATGGCTGGCGTTTGAAGGGTAATGCCTGGCTAACGCTAGGCACCTCCTGGCGTTTGAAGGGTAACGCCTGGCTAACGCCAGGCACCTCCTGGCGTTAAGAGCCAAACGCCTGGCTAACGCCAGGCTTGTCCCGGGTCGCTCCTTTTCGACTCTTGAGCGTATTTTTCGATGTTTATGCTCTTATTTAGCTCGGCTTCAGTTTCCAATTCACCTACACATTAAATAAACCCCATTAGGCACATACGACGTGTATTTTTATCATTAAAGCACATAAAATGCAAGGTATATAATGCTTAAAATCATGAATTCTAGCCACGCATCAACAAGCCCATAATATTGTTGGTAGTTCTTCAGGCCAATGTCCCTTAGCTTTTTCCAATCGTTTCTTCAGATTGTTAACAATGATTTTATTTGTTGACTCAGCTTGCCCGTTAGCCAAGGGATGATATGGTGAAGAATTGATTCATTTGATTTTCCAGCTTTGGAAGAATTCTGTGATTTGTGAGTCTATGAATTGTGGGCCATTGTCACATATAATTTCCTTTGGTACACCAAAACGACATATGACGTTTCGCCATATGAAGCTTTTCACTTCTTTTTCTCACACCTGTTTAAAAGCATCTGCCTCCACCCATTTTGAGAAACAATCTGTTAATACAAGTAAAAGTCGTACTTTTCCTCATGTTGGGGGTAGAGGTCCTACTATATCCATTCCTTATTTCATAAATGGCCAAGGTGATACAACCGGATGTAATAATTCTGCGGGCAAATGCATATTGTTAGCATATCACTGACATTTATCACATTTAGCTACGAAATTTTCAATGTCTTCTTTCATCTTAGGCCAATAGTACCCTACTCTGATTGGGGTTTTGACTAAGGACCTTGCACATGTGTGGTTCCCGCAATGTCCTTCGTGTACTTCTTTCATTGGGTACTCAGTTTGGTTTGGTTCAAGGCACCTTGCTAGGGGACCCCCAAACATTTTTCGATACAGAGTGTCACGAACTAGGCAGTACTGTGTAGCTTTTCGGCGAAGTGCTTGAGCTTCTTTCTTATCTTCAGGCACGGTTCCATTCTACAAAAAAATTACAATTTCGTTTATCCAATTCCATGTTATATTATTAAATGTTACCTCATTCTTGTCTTGGTCAATTGTTGAATGAAATAAGTGTATCACAATAGCATTGTCTTTATTCGTTACGTCGGTAACTGCTACAATATTAGCCAACGCATCCGCTTCTTTGTTTTCCTATCTAGGTACTTGCATAATCTTCCATGAATGGAATTGCCTCACAAGGTCTCGTGCCTTTTCCAGATACTGTTGCATTCGAGTCTCTCTAGCAGTATAAGTCCCCTGCATCTGGTTCACCACTAGTCGAGAGTCACTTTTGATCACGATCTGCTCAATTGAGAGTTCTCATGCTAATTCGAGTCCTGCAATGATAGCTTCGTACTCTGCTTAATTGTTAGTGATGGGATAATATTTAATAGCTTGCCTTATCTTTTCACCGAAAGGTGGTATCAAAATAATTCCCAACCCGGCTCCTTTAATATTAGAAGAGACGTCGGTGAATAGAGTTCATATCCCTAGATTAGCTCCGGTAAATATTTGTAATTCTTTTTCTACTTCAGGAATTATGCTAGTGTTAAAATATGCGACAAAATCGGCTAAAATCTGAGACTTTATTGCAGTCCTAGGGTGATAGACTATGCCATATTCGCTTAGTTCTATTGCCCATTTAGCCAGTCTACCTGACAGTTCTTGCTTATGCAAAATATTTCTCAAAGGATACGAAGTTACAGTAGTAATTGGGTGACACTGAAAGTACGGTCTTAACTTTCTAGCTGCCATGATTAGAGCCAAGGTTAATTTTTCTAGATATATCTAGTTTCAGCATCTAGTAAGGACTTACTTACATAGTAGATAGGAGATTGCTTACCTTTGTCCTCCCTTACCAGGACTGCACTTACGACTATTTATGCAACAACAAGATAAATGTATAACATTTTCCCTTCCTTTGGTTAAGCAGTGGTGGGGTATTTGATAGATAAACCTTCAAGTCTTTAAGAGCTTGTTGACATTCTTCAGTCCATTCGAACTGTATCTGCTTCTTTAGTACTGAGAAGAATTTAAAACTCTTCTCTGAAGATCTGGAGATGAATCTTCCCAAAGCTGCAATCCTACCTGTTAATATTTGAACTTCTTTTTTGCTCGTTAGTATATCATGTATTTCTTCAATAGCCTTAATTTGAGTAGGATTTACTTCAATGCCTCTATTTGATACTAGAAAACCCAAAATTTTACCTGATTTGATGCCAAAGGCGCATTTTTCTGGATTTAATTTCATGTTATACCTGCGGAGGATCTCGAAAGTAGTTGAGAGATGTTGGAAATGATCTTCTGCCTGAGTTGACTTTACCAACATGTCATCGATGTACACCTCCATTTTTCCCCCAGATGTTCCTGGAACATCTTTGTCACTAGCCTTTGATACGTGGCTCCAGCATTTTTCAAGCCAAAACTCATGAATTTGTAACAATAAGTCCCCCTCTTCATCGATCACTTGATTCTTGAACGATCCCTGATTTCTTTTCTTTTGCTTGACATGTACGAATGATGGGTCTTCATTAAGTTTATGAGTCATCACTTCTAGGGGTATACCTGCCATATTTGAATGGGACCAAGCAAAACAATCTGCGTTAACTTTTAAATATTCAATTAACTTACCTCTTCTGGTCGGGCTTAGCCTTGCTCATATATGGATTTTTTGCTCAGGTTTAAGCTCGAACAGTGGAACAGCTTCGAGCTCCTCAGTCGTTGTCTTGATATTTTCATTCTCTTCTGGTTCTTGAATAACATCAGGTCTGGAATCCATGTCTGTATATCTTGATGCGACATCTGCGGTGATTTGATTTACCGTGTCTTTATCGTTTTATTCCGTGTCTGTTCGAGTTTCTCCCTCATCTTTTGATTTTTTCGCTATTTCTTTTTATTTAGAATGCATCACTGCGTTGATGTTTCTTGAAGTCTGCTGATCACCTCGAATCTGTTGGATTCCCCATTTGGAAGGGAATTTGATTACCTGATGAAGAGTAGATGGTATTGCATCCATGTTGTGGATCCATGGTCTCCCCATGATTACATTATAAGCCATATTTGTATCTATAACTTGAAATTTCGTTTCCTTGATGACGTCTTCTGCATAGGTATTAAGGTCAATTTCTCCTTTTGTTATGACAGTAGAGTTGTCGAATTCCGAAAAGGAATGTGCTTTTGGAATTACATGGTCCCTCATTAACATCTCTTCCACAACCCTCAGCAAAATGATATTGATCGAGCTACCTGGATCAATCAATACTTTTTTCATGTTAGTGTCATGTATGAGTAGAGATATTACCAGTGCGTCGTTATGTGGAAGCAGTAATCCATCTGCATCTGAGTCGTTGAATGAGATGTTGCCCGCCTCCAAAGTCTCACGAGTCCGCTTCCCGTGGGTCACTATGAACTTGGTCATCCTTCTTGCTGAAGTATAAGTTACGCCATTTACCTCCTCTCCTCCATTTATCACATTTACAGTTCTCTTCGGAGATGGTGGTTTTGGAGGCTCCTGCCTATTCTTCATGTATGCATGTTTACCTTTTTCACTAAACAGTTCTGGTTGATAACCTTGTTTTAATAAGTGTTCTACCTCTTATTGCAATAACCTGCAGTCTGATGTTTTGTGCCCATGATCATTGTGAAATTCACACCAGAAGTCTGGGTTCCTTCTGTTTGGATTTGATCTCATTTCCTTGGGCCATCGAACTTTATCACCCATATTTCTTAATATTGTAATTAATTCTGAAGTACTTACATTGAAATTGTAATCTCTAATTCTTGTATTACCTCTATTTCGCTCATCTCGATCCTTTCTGGATCTTGATGATGATGAGTTCGAATCTCTATTTGACGGTATGTGATCAGACCGTGGATTTTCAAATTTGGAACGAGTCTCTCGTCCCGAAGGTCCCATGTACGGATCGTACCTATTTTTTTCAGTTCTCCTTTCTGATTCGGACCGTCTAGAACTCATATTGTCTTCTGCTTTTGATTTGGCAATAGTATCTTCTTCAATTCGTAATTTGGTGTTGTACCTATTATAAACATCGTTCCATATCGTAGTTGGGAACTCTCTCAAGCTTTCTTTGAGTCTCCTCATGGATTCAAATCTTTTATCGTTCAAATTACTTGCAAAAGCCATAACTGCCCAATTGTCAGGTACTCTTGGTAAAAGCATCCTTTCACGTTGAAACTTGTCTACGAATTCACGAAGCAACTCTGTATCTCCCTGTTTTATTTTGAATATGTATTCTATTCTCTTTTCCACTTTTTGCGCACCGGAAGGTGCTTTTATAAAAAAATCTGCAAGCTCAGCAAAAGAATCAACATAATTTTTGGGCAAGAGAGAATACCATGTTAATGCTCCTTTAGTGAGTTTCTCTCCAAACTTTTTGACCAACATAGATTCAATTTCTTGCTTAGTCAGGTCGTTGCTTTTTACTCCTGTGGTGAAAGCAGTAACATGATCACGTGGATCAGTTTTCCATCGTACTTTGGTATGTCATGAATTTTAAATTTCTTGAGAATCGGCAAAGGCGTTGCACTTGCCTTCCAGGGTTGTTGAGAGTATTTATCAATATCAATACCCTTGATGACAGGTGGTACTCCAGGAATTTGCTTGATGCTATCGTTTTGTTCCTTCACCTGTTTCTGCAAGGTTAATATTAAAGATTGTAAATCTGAATTATTAGACATACCTGGTCTTCCTCCAAGTGATTCATTTAGAGTGCCTCTACTTCCTGAATTTGCTAGTTCAGATTGTGGATTTTCTACAGTCGCGGTGTTGTTTGGAGGAGGCGTAGGTGACACAGTTGGTAGCCCCCTCATGAAAGCTTGAAGAGCTTCATTCACATATTCACCAACAATCTGCTTCATAGAGTCTTGTTCTATTGTTTGCTCGTTTCCAATTTGATCATTGTTGTGGGTTGTAGATCTTTCTGGGGAGTTGTCCACTGAACCTCGTGGGGATCCTTGAGGAAATGGAACTGGGGTTCTAGTTGTTTGTTGATTGTTGTCGTTGGTATTCGACATGATTCGATAAAGAAATTTTGATCATGCTCAACTATGTCTTGTAGAAGACTAAGCGGGCGTTGCAAATATAATCCTGGGG
>ML413092.1:15357-25920 GCA_005239525.1 Nicotiana knightiana | reverse complement strand
CATGAGTGTAGTTTGATTGCTCGAGGACAAGCAAATGCTTAAGTGTGGGGTATTGATGTGAGGATAGAATTCATATTTTAACATGTTATATACCTTACATTTTATGTGTGTTAATGATAAAAATACACTTTTTATGTGCACAATGGAGTTTATTTCATGTGTAGGTGAATTGGAGATGGAAACCGAGCTAAATGGACGCAAATACATTGAAAATACGCTCAAGAGGCGAGGAGGAGTGTACTGGGCTATAGCCGGGCGCCAGAGCCCAAACGCCTGACCCTGCCTGGCTAACGCCAGGCGTTAGAGCTGAAACACCTGACCTGCCAGGCGTTAGAGCTGAAACTCCTGCTTTATCCTGGTGTTAGCCAGGCGTCAGGGCCCAAACGCCAGGCCCCTGTTTCGGTCAATTCCGAGTTTTGAAGAGTTTAAGTGTTTCCCGGTTGGAATAGAAGTCTCCTATACGTTTAGGGTTTATGGTGATTCGTATAAAATATTCTCGAATTCCGTGGAAGTCCAACTACGAAGTCCATGGTGATTCGCTCCCACTTCCACTCCAAAATATCTAATCTCTGAAGCAATCCACCTGGTCTCTGGTGCTCATACTTGACCTGCTGACAGTTGTGACACCGAGACACAAAACTCAACAATATCTCTCTTCATCTACCTCCACCAATAATGTTATCTCAAATCCTGATACATCTTTGCGACACCCGGATGGATGGAATACCGCGAACTATGGGCCTCAGCTAGAATCAAATCTCGAAGCCCATCCACATTAGGCACGCAAATTCGGCCCTGCATCCTCATGACCCCATCACCACCAACAACCACATCCTTGGCATCACCGCGACGGAGCCTGTCCTGAAGAACGAGCAACTGTGGATCATCATACTGGCATGCTCCAATTTGATCATAAAAAGAAGACCTGGAGGCTACACAAACCAATACCCGCGGGGGCTCTGATAGATCCAATCTCACCAACTGACCCGCTAAATCCTGAACATCAAGTGCTAAGGTCGCTCTGCTACTGGAAGGTAGGCTAGACTCCCCAAACTCTCCGCTCTGTGACTCAGGGCATTGGCCATTACATTGGCCTTCCCCGGATGATATAAAATAGTGAGGTCATAATCCTTGAGAAGCTCCAACCATCTCCTCGGATGAAAATTCAGATCCTTCTGCTTAAGAAGATGTTGCAAACTACGATGCTCAGTGAATATCTCATAACGCACTCCATATAAATAATTACGCCAAATCTTCAAGGCGTGGACAATAGCTGCTAGCTCAAGATCGTGCACTTGATAATTCTTCTCTTGCACCTTCAACGGTCTGGACGCGTAGGCAATCACCCTACCGTCTTGCATCAAAATCGCTACAAGGCCAACTCTCGAGGCATCACAGTAAACTGTATAAGAACCTGAACCCATAGGCAAAACCAACACCAGAACCCATAGGCAAAACTCTCGAGGCATCACAGTAAACTGTATAAGAACCTGAACCCATAGGCAAAACCAACACCAGAACCCATAGGCAANTCAGTGAATATCTCATAACGCACTCCATATAAATAATTACGCCAAATCTTCAAGGCGTGGACAATAGCTGCTAGCTCAAGATCGTGCACTTGATAATTCTTCTCTTGCACCTTCAACGGTCTGGACGCGTAGGCAATCACCCTACCGTCTTGCATCAAAATCGCTACAAGGCCAACTCTCGAGGCATCACAGTAAACTGTATAAGAACCTGAACCCATAGGCAAAACCAACACCAGAACCCATAGGCAAAACTCTCGAGGCATCACAGTAAACTGTATAAGAACCTGAACCCATAGGCAAAACCAACACCAGAGTTGTAGTCAAAGCTGATTTGAGCTTCTGAAAGCTCTCCTCACACTCCTCAGTCCACCTGAACTGAGCACCCTTCTGGGTCAGTCTGGTCATAGGTGCTGCAATAGATGAAAATCCCTCTACGAAACGGCGATGGTACCCTGCCAAACCAAGGAAACTGCTAATCTTGGTAGCTGACGTCGGTCTAGGCCAGCTCTGCACCACCTCTACCTTCTTCGGATCAACCTGAATACCCTCAATGGACACCACGTACCCCAAGAACGCTACTGAATCAAGCCAGAACTCACACTTCGAAAACTTTGCATACAATCTCTTCTCTCTCAAGGTCTGAAGCACAACTCTCAAATGCCACTGATGATCCTCCCGAGATTGGGAATACACCATGATATCGCACGATGACGAAAGAATGGAGATAAGGCCGGAATACACTGTGCGTCAAGTGCATACAGGCTGCCGGGGCATTGGTCAACCCGAATGACATAACCAGAAACTCATAATGACTATATCTAGTCCTAAAAGTAGTCTTCAGAATGTATGGCCCCCGAATCTTCAACTGATGATAGCCGGAACGCAAGTCAATCTTTGAAAATACCCTGGCACCCTGCAACTGATCGAACAAGTCATCTCTACGGGGCAAGGGATACCGGTTCTTCACTGTAACCCTGTTCAGCTGTCGATAATCAATACACATACGCATAGAACCATCCTTCTTCTTTATAAACAACAGCGGTGCACGCTAAGGTGAAGGCCTAATGAACCCCTTATCTAGGAGTTCCTGAAGCTGCTCTTTTAGTTCATTTAGCTCCGCAGGTGCCATACGATAAGGTGGAATAGAAATAGGTTGAGTTCCTGACACCACGTCAATACCAAAATCAATGTCCCTGTCAGGTGGCATGCTTGGCAAGTTTGTAGGAAACATGTCCGGAAAGTCACGGACCATAGGAACCGAATCAATAGCGGGAGTCTCACCACTGACATCCCTTACAAAAGCTAGATACGATAAACACCCGTTCTCAACCATATGTTGAGCCTTCAGGTAGGAAATCACCCTACTAGGCACATACTCAGAAGAACCTCTCCACTCAACCTGTGGACATCCTGGCATAGCTAAGGTCACGGTCTTAGCATGACAATCAAGAACAGCATGACACAGAGATAAACAATCCATGCCTAATATCACATCAAAATCGACCACGCTGAGTAATAGTAGGTCCACTTGGGTCTCCAGACCCTCAATAGATATCACACACGACTGATACACATGGTCCAAAACAAGAGTATCCCCCATCGGAGTCGGCACATGAACAGATGTAACCAAAGACTCACGGGGCATATCCAGAAAATGGGTAAAATATGAAGAAACATAGGAATATGTAGAACCAGGGTCAAATAAAGCCAAAGCATCTCGGGCGACAGACTGAAACAATACCTGTGATCACCGCATCGGAGGACATAGCATCTGGCCTGGCGGGAAATGCATATATACGGGCCTGACCTCCACCTGCTCGACCTTCCCCTCTAGGGCGGCCCCTAGCTGACTGACCACCACCCCTGGTTGCCTGGGTAGGTGGTGAAATAACTGGAGCTGAAGTTGAAGGTTGGCTCCTCAGTTAAGATGGGCCTCCATGAAGATGAGGAAACTGCCTCCTCATATGCCCGAACTCTCCACACTCATAAAAAATCCCTGGAGCTGGAGACGAGGACTAAAAAGAACCCTTGGCACCAGAATGGCCACCAGGAGAAACATGCATAAAGGAACCCTGAACTGATGATGCTCGAGCTGCACTCTGGGCTGGAAGGGCATCGAATGAAGAACGGCCTGGTTGAGAACTGCGGGGATCATGCCCCGAAGATGCACCACTATGGGTTGGGCGGCCTGGCCAAGGAGGCCTGAATGAACGGCCTCTACCATGCTGAGACTGCCCCCTGAAAAGAGCACTTCTAGAACCACCCGATCCATGAGGCCTCTTGGCCTTCCTCTCTTCCCGCTCCTAGCGGCGAACCAACTCAATATCTCAAGCAATATCAACAATCTGCTCGAAGGTAGCACCTGATACTCTCTCCCGAGTCACGAAAAGGCGGAGCTGATAAGTGAGGCCATCCATGAACCTCCTAATCCTCTACCTATCAGTATGGACCAACTCGGTGGCATGACGAGCCAACTCCGAAAATCGTATCTCATACTGCGTCACTGATAGCTCCCCCTGACGCAGCTGCTCAAAATGCCTGCACTGCTCCTCCCTGTGAGACTGGGCTACATACTTCTCTAAGAAGATAGTGGAGAACTGCTGCCAGGTGAGGGGTGCTGAACCAACAGGCCTACGCCTCTCAAAAGACCCCCAACAAGTGAAAGCAGCACCAGAAACTGAAAAGTAGCAAACGAGACCCTACTGGTCTCCAGAATCCCGGCAGTACGAAGCATCCTCTGAATGACGGAGGTTGTAGTCTACTAAATCTCTCCAGCCTACGCTGCTCATCATCTGGCATAGCTGGAACCACGAAGTCCCGAACGAGGGCAATCAGCGAGGCTTGAACCGCCCATGGTGTCTGATGGCCCTGAGTAACCTGCACATGTGTCTGGGCAACTGGAGTCTGACTGCCTCCCCCGGCCTAAGAAGTAGCGGAAACTGCCTGAGCAAGGGTGGTACACACAATCAATATCTGAGCCAAGGTCTCCTAAAGACCCGGAATAATAATAGGCATTGTCGGTGCCTGAGCCTGTCCCGCTGGAGCATCTGCAGCGGGAACCTGATCTTGAATATTAGGGGGATCAACTGGTACTTCCATGGCTGCTGCACGGGCTGGCCCCTACCTCTAACACGGCCTCGACCGTGGCCTCGACCTCTCGTCGGTCTAGCCGGTGGATGATCACCCTGATCGGTAGCGCGAATCCTCCCCATCTATGAGAGAATGAAACAACAGAAGTTTAGATTTCCACAATCAACAAAATGGCACGACAGAATTCAAGAAAATGAGATTTTTCCTAAGGGTTCTGCAGCCTCTCGAAGATAAGTATAGACGTCTCCGTACCGATCCGCAAGACTCTACTAAACTTGCTCATGACCGTTGAGTCCTATGTAACCTAGGTTCTGATACCAACTTGTCACGACCCCAAATCCTAAGCCGGGCGTGATGGCGCCTATCGTGGAACTAGGCTAGCCAACCATTTCAGACTATCATAATATTTCATAATTTCCCAAAATTAGCAGATTTTAAAATAGCAAAATGAGATGAACAATTTATACACTTTCCCAAAACCTAGAGTCAACTGTCATGAGCATCTAAGACTGTAAATACAATGTACAAAACAATGACTTGCTACTACAAAAGCTTGAAGTACAAAAGACAAAAAACTATGCACTGAGGAAAGGAAAGGAGGTGAGCTGGGGACGCTGAGCAGCTACCTCGATCCTCGAACAAACTCCAGGCGCGTCCAAAAATCAACTAGTGAGATGGTCCGGTACCTGGATCTCCACATAGAAGTGCAGAGAGTAACGTGTACGCCAACTCAGTAAGTAATCAAAGTAACTAAAAACTTAAGTGTAGTGACGAGCATTTATAAATCATGTAAATCCATATAATGAATAACAATGGAAATGAATAAATCAAGTCAGGAATCTACATTCCGAATATTTCATAAAACTCCAGTTTCCATTTAAAAATCTTGCATAAAATCATTTGTCCAACTTTATCATCAGAGGCTCGGTGTAAAGAAGAGTGAAAAAATAGTAGTTTTATAAAACATAAGCCCCTCGAGCACAGTATCACTCACAATAAAGCCTCTCGGGCAAGCCTCTCAGACACTCGTGACTCCACTATCAGTATCTCATGCTCACACTAGACACTCGTACTCAGCAAGTACCAGGATTACCCACAACTACTGTGGCGGGCAGCCCGATCCAACATATATATATATATATATATATACATTGTTGTGGCGTGCATCCAGATCATTATAACATACGCTGCGGGGTGCAGCCCGATCCATATAATAGTCGATTGTGCCCACTGGGCGTGTACAGACTCCGAAAGGGCTCAAGACAGCTTTGACTACTGCCGCAATATTGGTATTGCCTACAGGTTTGGGGTTTTACACTGTATATTGTGATGCGTCGCGGATTGGTCTTGGTGCGGTGTTGATATAGGATGGTAGGGTGATTGCCTATGCGTCTAGACGGTTGAAAGTGCATCAAAAGAACTATCCTGTCCACGACCTTAAGTTAGCAGCTATTGTTCATAGCACTATTTGTACGGTGTCCCTTGTGAGATTTACACCGATCATCGGAGTTTTCAGCATCTGTTCAAGCAAAAGGATCTTAACTTGCATCAGCAGAGGTGGTTGGAGATTCTTAAGGAAAATGATATCAACATTTTGTACCATCTCGGGGAGGCCAATGTGGTGGTTGATGCTTTGAGTCATCGGGCGGAGAGTTTGGGGAGCTTATCATATCTACCAGCAGTAGAGATTCCATTGGCGTTGGATGTTCAGGCCTTAGCCAGCCTGTTTGTGAGATTGGATATTTCTGAGCCAAGTCGAGTATTGGCTTGTGTGGTATCTCGGTCTTATCTTTATGATCGTATCAGGGAGTGTTAGTATGAAGACCCCCATCTGCTTTTCCTTAAGGACACGGTCCAGTACGGTGATGCTAAGGAGGTCACTATTAGGGATAATGGGGCATTAAGGATGCAGGGGAGGCTATGTGTGCCCAATTTAGATGGTTTGCGTGAGTTGATTCTCTGGGAGCCTCACAGCTCGCGGTACTCTATTCATCCGGGTGTTGCGAAGCTGTACCAAAACTTGAGTCAGCATTACCGGTGGAGGGGGATGCAGAAGGACATAGTGGAGTATATGGCTCAGTGTCTAAATTTCCAGCGGGTGAAGTATGAGCTTCAGCGGCCAGGTGGGTTGCTTCAGAAGTTAGAGATTTCAGAGTGGAAATGGGAGCGAATCACTATGGATTTCATTGTTACACTCCCACAGAATTAACGGAGGTTTGATGCAGTTTCGGTGATTGTGGATAGGCTGGCCAAGTAAGCTTATTTCATTCTTATGATGACTACCTATTCGTCTGAGCAGCTGGCTCGAATTTATATTTGCGAGATCGTCAGGCTTCATGGTGTACCAGTATCTATCATCACTGACCAGGGTACGTGGTATAAATTATGGTTCTGGAGGGCCGTATAGTATGAATTGGGTACTCGAGTAGAGCTGAGCACAGCATTTCACCCTCAGACGGACGGACAATCCAACCTCACAATTCAGATATTAGAGGATATGCTCCGTGCGTGTGTGATGGAGTTTGGAGGTTCGTGGGATCAGTTCTTGCCACTTGCGGAGTTTGTCTACAAAAATAGTTATCAGTCGAGCATCCATATTACACCGTATGAGGCTCCGTATGGTAGTCGGTGTCGGTCTCCAGTGGGTAGGTTCGAGCCGAGTGAGGCTAGATTATTGGGTAACAACTTGGTTCAGGATGCCCTGGAGAAGGTTAAGGTGATTCAGGATCGACTTCACCCGGCCCAGTCCAAATAGAAGATTTATGTGGATCGGAAGGTTCGCGATGTGGCATCATGGTTTGATAGCGATTCCTGCTCCGAGTGTTGCCCATGAAGGGTGTTATGAGGTTCGGAAATAAGGGCAAGTTGAGCCTAAGGTTTATCGGCCCATTTGAGGTGTTGCGGCGTGTTGAGGAGGTTGCTTATGAGCTTGCCTTGCCTCCCAGTCTTGCAGGGGTTCATCCAGTATTCCATGTTTCTATGCTCCGAACGTATCACGTCGATCCATCTCATGTGTTGGATTTCAGCTCAGTTCAGTTAAACAAGGATTTATCTTATGTTGAGGATCCAGTGGCTATTTTGGACAGGTAGGTTCGAAAGCAGAGGTCAAAGAATATTGCTTCCGTGAAGGTTCAGTGGAGGGGTCAGCTAGTCGAGGAGGCGACTTGAGAGGCCGAGCATGAAATGTGCAGCCGTTATCCTCATCTTCTCACCACTTTAGGTATATCTCTATGCTCATTCGAGGACGAACGATTGTCTTAAGAGAGGGAGGATGTAACGACCCATCCGGTCGTTCTGAGAGTAGTAGCCCTGATTCCTTGTTTACTGCTTTCCTTGTATCTTTTTTAGCTTATGTGACTTGCCGGGAGGTTTTGGTTGTATTTTTGGAGTGTTTTGGAACACTAAGTCCCTAAAATGGAAGCTTAAGTCTTATGATTGCGACTGTAGTTGGAAATGTGTGAAGACGACTTCAAAATTGAGTTTTGTCGATTCCGTTAGCACCGGTGGATGATTTTGGACTTAGGAGCATGTTCGGATTGTGTTTTGGAGGCCTGTAGCTGAATTAGGCTTGAAACGGCGAAAGTTGAATTTTTGGAGATTTTGGTCGGAAATGGACTTTTTGATATTGGGGTGGGATTCCGATTTCAAAAATTGGAGTAGGTCCGCACTGTTGAATATGACTTGTGTGCAAAATTTGGGTTCAATCGGACGTGGTTTGATAGGTTTCGGCATCTGTTTTAGAAATTTGAAGTTTCAAGTTCATTAAGTTTGAATTGGACGGTGATTCGTGTTTTTAGCGTTGTTTGATGTGATTCGAGGGCTCGACTAAATTCGTATGGTGTTTTAGGACTGGATGGATATTTTTGGTTGAGGTCCCCTGGGCCTCGGGTGTGTTTCGGATGCTTAACAAATTGAATTTAGACTTAGGCTAGTTACTGAAGATTTTTTCTGGTTTCTGGTGTTTCGCACCTATAGAGGGGAAACTGTAGGTGCGGGGTCTCACGTGCGGAAGACCAAGCGTGCATGTGATTTTGGATGAGCGGTCAGGGGTCGCAGATGCTAGGTGATATTCTGCATCTGCGATGCCCGCAGATGCGCCTAAGGAGAGCAGGTGTGAAGTGGGACCGGAGAAGCGGACCAGGTTCCGCAGGCGCGCACTCGCAGGTGTGGCCTCTTCATCGCAGATGTGGACCCAGCCCCTTAATTCATTTCCACACCTGCGAGGGAAATTCCAAGTGCGATGGTGTTCGGTAGATGCGAAATCGCTAGGTAGAAAAGGCTAAGTTCGAGGGTTTAATTCATCATCCATTATTAGACTTTGAGAGCTCGGATTGAGGCAAAATTTTGAAGATTTCTTAGAGTGAGCTTTGGGGTAATGATTCCTAACTCGCTTTTGGTTATATTCCATTAATCTATAGCTAATTTCATCATGTAATGAAGGAATTTGGGTGTGAAATTTGGGGAAAAGGTTGGAAATTCTTGAACTAATATTTTGGGGTTTTGATTGGGATTTTGACATCGGATTTAGATAATTTTTGTACGAGTGAACTCGTGAGTGAATGGGTGTTCATATTTTGTAACTTTCACCCGATTCTGAGACGTGGGCCTGGGTCGACTTTTTGGGGCGATTTTCTAATTTCTTGATTTATCTTTGATTTGATTAATTAGATTAGTTTCTTATAGCTATATTTATGGTATGTAATTGATTTTGGCTAGATTTGGGCCATTCGGAGTCGGATATTCATGGAAAAGGCATTGTTACCGATTGATCGAGCTTGGTTCGAGGTAACTGACTTGCCTAACCTTGTGTGGGGGAAATCCCCTTAGGATTTGGTACTGTTATGATATGAGAGTGTCGTGTACGCGAGGTGAAGACTGAGTACACAGGCTATTTGTTGAGAAACCTGATTTTACTGAGTAATAACTTGTTTCATCTTAATTGAGTTATACTAGCATGTGTAGTTGTCCTGTTAGCCTAGAATAGCATGTCTATGTGTCTTAATTGTTTATCTGAACTGTGTGCAGCATGCTTAGCGGATTCCTGCTCCCTTTTTTGACTTGCACTTAGTCTAAATTGTAGGTTTTCTTGTTGTAACTATTATCTCCATTGTTTGAGCTGGGTATTTGGGACTACGGGACGGTATCCCGCAAGATCCCCCTGCATATTTACTTTGGGACTACACCAAGTGCATAATACAACCCTGGGGGGACAGGCAGCACCATACGCGACAAAAACCCAAGCACGACTAAGGTGCAATAAAAGACATGCAACTCGAGAGCCATCCTACTCATATAACACTACAATCTACACGGGATCACAACACATGTGTAAGTAATCAAGCTGTCTCATAACCCACATGGCACAATAGATTACTACATGGAATAGCCGATGGTGGGAATAACATCTGATGCCCGAAGACTCCTCCGGAAGCAATGTTATGCCGAATGAAAACATACGACCTGACGTAGAGCACACATTCACATTAGACCCACCAACGGACCTTAAATCGATTTTGATCATACCATACGGGCCCAACAACCTTTCAAGGATCCACAATGGCCCTATTCATGACACACACGAACAATCATCCAATCCGGAACAAACTCCCATAGTCAACAACCAAATGATAGAGCGCCTTTCAGGCATAAACTCTCGCATTAGTGATAGTACCAGAATCTCCATAGTTGGTTTCAATCCTTAACGATAAAGTGACTAACATGTGACACTTATATAAATTTCCCCGTGGAACACGCTCCCATGACCTCCCGCACCAGGTAGCAAAGTCTTCACCTCCATACCACCAATTGTACTAATTCTATAAAGCAAATCAAGGATCCGCAAATCAATACACAAAGCCTTTTATACAGGACACCATTCTAAGGTGACACTGAAGAAAATGCAAGCTCACTCTGAACCTCTGAAGTTTCCCCCCACTCCACC
>ML413092.1:635-15042 GCA_005239525.1 Nicotiana knightiana | reverse complement strand
CCCCCTCCTCCGAGCTCGTGACATTCTTATCAACACCAAACCTCGACCTTGGTCCTCAACTTCCAAATTTCCATCCCGCTCACTGCATCTATCATACCGCTACGCGAGAGTACAAGAACACATCATAACCCTTGAACTAATAGTATAATAAACACTCCTATGGTTAGAAACCTTTCACTTAACACATTTCAGAAGAACCATCGCAACACGCAACTGAATTCCCATAATTGCAGAAAATACAAACCTCCAATCATGGTCTAAACCGCCATAATTTTGTCAGGATCCATTTACACATAACAAGGTCATTTGAATCAAATACCTCCAAAATTAATCAAATTATGGTGGTTGTCAAGCCCGCATGTACAACCACAAACCACCTGTATAACTTAACACGCCAAAGGAACTAATCATTGCCACAATCATGTTGATTCATCCATTACTAACCGACCCAACTTCTTCCAATTTACTCTTGACTTGTCATAGAGATAATAATAGCTCCATTCGAAAACATAACGAACTCAATCAACACTCATCCCGAGTGACCCGAATCATGAGCCACATCATCTCGATACCCATGAATCATCGCATACCCTCTTTATACGCACAATAACATCTCCAATCGGTACACCCATTTTGAAAGTTCCTCTACGAATCCGAATTTGTTTCTCCCATTTCTCCAATACTGCACTGCAGAACCGATGATAACATAGAACACTTCAAGTCCCTTTCATAACCCACTGCAATAACTAGATCCTTAACCACACAACAAACCCGAAATTCTAAGGCACTACACTTAAATTCTTGAACCCACTAGAACCGTTGTTGAGAGTCACCCACTCTGACCTGGTCCCGCATATAATCAAACTCCAACACTCTGTTAGCACATGAACACTCCAAAAGAAGCAATCGGATAAATTATTTTCCTTGTACATCACATCCACAAGAAGCATAAACTCTGAGTCTTCCCAAAACTTGTGCATGAATCGACAAAGCGAAATATAGCATTCATTAAGTCTTTTGCTCGAATTACCCCTGATATTTTCTTTTCTTCGTCATAAAGAATCCATATGCTAGTCTGCCACTGCCACTTTGGTTAGACCATCTCCCTTGAGCAACTTCTCGACCTCTACTTTTCATAATGGACCTGCTAGCAATTCAACCACCACGAGACACCTCCCTCCATGTCATTACTCATCCTTCGCTACCCAAATGTTGCATCAAATCAAAATCCATCTCTATAGCACCTGAACTAATAAATTCCTTCCAACTCTAAGCCTCCTCGAAGATCATCTTTATCGAGCCATCAGCATTCGAAATGCTGATTCAATTCTAAAACCTCTACACACCGTTATCTCTAACAACCACTTCTTAGACACTATTTCACCACACCCTATCCCAAAGGCAAATCAAGAAGACCATAACACCGGTGATCCTTAATGTGTTCAAACAAGAACGAATACACCACATCACAAATAAGAATTTCCACCAAGTTCAAAAATATCAAGTCTCGTTACCCCATCAACCAAAGCATGAGCCTCCATAGTCTGATTGTCTTTCCTCCGCTGGAATTAAATGCCGAACCTCTAAACCATGCACTAAAAATCCTCATTTTGAGTCATTTACTGGTTAGACACATGAACAAGCACCCTTCCATTACACCAACATTGTGCGATAACAATGCATGAACATCATAATAATTTGTGCATAGCCTCAAAACCATAGGAAATACAGATACTGGGCTGATACGACATAACACCCTTCTGCAAGGTGACGATAATAGCCTGCCCGAATACGCAGGAGGAAACATCCTGCACCATGACTTCAATACCACTACAACTCCTCGGTGCCCAATTGATAACAAGCGCTCCACGTCGCATAAGATTGAGTAGGAAGGAAAATAAGGCATAAGCTTCAATGGAATCAAATCCACGATGAGGAATCAAGAAGGGAAGTGCTCCTAACATCCCTATAGACTTTCGAAGATAAGTACATACGTCTCCGTACTGATCCGCAAGACTGTAATAGACTTGCTCATGACACGTGAGACCCACGTGATCCTAGAGCTCTGATACCAAGCTGTCACGACCCAAAATCCGCTATAGATCGTGATGGCGCCTAATGCAGCCGTTAGGCAATCCAACAGTGATTAATCAACATAGTTATTCATTTTATTATTTTCGAACCATGAATCCCCTTAAATAACTAGAGTAGAACTTGGTACTCGTAGAAAAAGCCTTAATTTTTATTTTCCAATCTCCGTATAAAATATAATTTACAAGGTGAAATGGTGATAATTACGTGAACTACAATAATGAACATCCAATAGGAACTCCCAAAAAACAATGTCACAAGTGCAAGAGCATCTACCAAGAAATATAATAAAATACAATATCTTTCTAGAATACAAGTTAGACAAGTGAATGTAAGTAACTGTGATGGAGACTCTGTATGTTGCGGGTCGTAATATGGAATGCAGCTCACCATAAAGTTCCCGCAATAGCCGCGCCTCTGCGCCCAAAAAGACAATATGGAAGATATATATATATACCTACACAAGAAGTGCAGCAAGTGTAGCATGAGTAAACGCGTACCCAATAAGTATCTTGTCTAACTCCGGAGAAATAGTGACGAGGGGTCAACATCGACACTTACTAGTGGTCCAATAAATCAAGTACAACTGAAAGTAAACAAGTACGAGGCATGGTAAAAATAGTGTAAACAAAGTTAAGCATGTGGTACGATCCTCCTCTGAACAGTAAACGCAAGCCCTTAATATCAGTCACCTCCTCAACCGGAGTATATGTGGAACATGGCCCCCACCAAATAGATCGTCACAACTCAAATCAGGTAAACTCACGGCTACGATGGCTTTTGTCAAAATATTATGCACGATGTTGTCAAGGCGGACGAACCGATCCCATAAGAGTATTTATAGAAGTGTCGAGGCATATGGCCCGACCACATAATAATGTGCGCACTGCTAGGGTCGAACATAACGAACCATAGATGCATCTATTATACTGCCGGGGGGAATGGCCCACTCCTATGAGAATATGATACTTACGCAGTTTCTTGACCCCACTCATGAGTGGGAGTTATGAAATGTAAAGAAGCTTTTCGATGAAAACGCACAACGCGCGAGGATTTCGTAAGGGAAAACACAAATTATTCCGCGGATTATCAAGTAGCTCGTCACATCTCTACAACAGCGAGTCTATCACCCTATGCAAATCTAGTCTCAAGTCACAATGCGAAATAAAGGAATTAAACGAGCAAAGATAACTCAAATAGTACAATTATAGCATGGCGTGCACCTAAGTCTGCCGAACATAATTAGGAATCCTAGCATAGACACGGACACCCGTAACCTCATATGTGCGTAGCTCCCAAAACATGTAGCACATAAGAGTATAGCACCTACGAGGTAAATTCCCACTCACAGGGTTAGACAGGAGACTTACCTCGTTCCGAAGTTCCACAATCAGCTCAAATGACTCTATAACACCTCAATTTGATGCCCATCAATCTGAAATTAATCAAACAACATGAAAACTAATACAAATATACTCTAATACTCATAATTAATCAATTTATAACAATTCCCAACTCCGTCCGAAAAGTCAACAAAGACAAACCCGAGCCCACGCCTCGAAATCACACAAATTCTACAAAACAATCCAAACACCCATTCAACAACGACTCCAACCATACCAAAATGACCCAATTCCGACACCAAATCGCCACTCAAATCCCCATATCTTCCTGTCAAATCCCTAGCTTAAAATTCTCCAAATTCCACCTTAAAAACACATATTCTAGGGGAAAAATTCAATGGGTATTCAATATTAATAGATAAAAATTACTAAAAATGGTTTAACTCAAGAAATCTCGTGCAATCCCTCTCAAAAATCGCCTCCAACCAAGCTTGCAAAGTCCAAAAATGAAGAAATCTTGGAACCCCTGGAATTAATACACTGCCAAGGCATTTTGCATCTGCAGTTCACTTAACCACTTCAGCGGCCCCTCAGGTACAGCCAAATCTCTATTGTTGCGCTTTCCCCCTGAAGGCCCTTACCTTCTCTCTTGAGGACCAGACTACACTTCAGCAGAGTCACACCTGCGACCTAGGCTCCGCTTCTGCAGAAACGACGACCTCACGCCCCTTCGAACCTGTGCATCTCTTTCCCGCATCTATGGTCTCGCAGTTGCGGTCAAAACCTCGCACATGCGCATCCCCTCTGCCTAGCATAACTCTAAACCTGCGATGCCAAACACCCCCATGCGGTCTCGCACCCCCGACCAAATCCTTCGCATGTGCGATCGCACCTGACCTGATGCACTTCAGCAGTTCCCCAAGTTCAAACTCATCTGATTTCCAATCTGAATGACCCCTAAGGCCCCTAGGGCCCCATCCAAGCACACCACACATCCCAAAACACGATTCGAACTTAGTTGAAGCCTCAAATCACGCCAAACAACATCAAAATTATGAATTGACGGCCAAAACCTTTCTTTTAACTTTCCAACCTTCAAACTTCGTCGAACGCGTCCGAATTACACATAAACATCCCGGAATGACGCCAAACATCCAAGTCACAAACCACGATACGAACGTATTTCAAGACTCAGAACCCCAAACCGACATCGATATCACCAAAGTCCACTTTAAATCAAACTTAAGAAATTCTTAAACCTTTAAAATGTCAACTTTCCATATTAAGCGTTGAAATGCTCCCAGACCACCTGATTCTCAACCTGAGTCTGAAATCGTCATACGAACCTACTGGAATCTTCAAATCCCGATTTCGAGGTCGTTTACTCAAAATTCAAACCTTTGTCGACTCTTCCAACTTAAAACTTTCGAATTTATAATTCTCCTTTCGAGACCCCTCCGAACTTCCCGAAATTTAATTTCGACCACGCGTACAAGTCATAATACATAAAGTGAAGCTACTCAAAGACTTTAACCGCCGAACAACGCGCTAAAGATCAAAACTACTGATCGGATCGTTACAGCATCCTATTTATAACTTCTAAAAGATGATAAAACTTGTAACTCAAGGGAAAATAAAAAAAAATATTGGTACAATTTATAGTCTAAAGATCGATTAATGTTGGACCAATAATCCACAAAAATAACTAAAATATAATGATTTAGAATTAAATAGTTATATTAAATTAAGAAAGAAACATAATTTCTCACACCCTACAGTTTTGCATGTAACAGAAATCAACAAAATTTAAAAAAAAAAATAGATAGAATTGGAAAAAACTTTTGCTCATATTAATAATTTTCTTTTTTTTTTTATTTGACTTATGTATCTAATCATGACTCATTCTTTATTACAGTTGAACACATATTTAATCCGGAAAAATAAATCTTTTGGACTCCAAGTTTTATCGTAAAATTTCACTTTGATAGATATTCTAAAACAAATAACAAACTCTAAATCTATCCTAATTTTACATCTTCTGATAAAAGCTTAAATTATTTTAATTTGATTGGGAAAACTCAAAGTTCAAAATCTCTTATTTCAATGCAAACTCAATACTATGCTAACTGTTATTGTTATGAGTTTATTCATATATTTCATGTGGAGTACATAAAAGAATAGCCTCCCCATATAAAAAATAATTTTTTAAAATTAATTAAAATGGTATTGTAGTTAAATTCAAAGTCTTAATTTTCTTTTAATAAATGTTTAGTTCAGTAAAATTGTAAAATAACTGTAATATCTGACCCAACTCCTACTTAAAAGTTAAAACCAAACATAAAAAATATAATACTCGTAATATTGAGAAAACAATTAAGACAATAATGTATGATGGAAAAAATTAACATAAACAATATGATGAGCGACATTGCTTTAAATGTAAAGTTGACATCAAAATTAAAAATTGAAGAAAAAAGAAATTTTGGAATTCAAAACATTTTCTACAAATATCACTTTTATCATTTATTATTAATTAACGGCTTTTTTTTTTTTTTTTGACCCATCACTTTTTTCCCTTTCGTCTTTTTGCCGTCTTATCTTTCCTTTTATTTATCTGTTCTAATTTCTTCTTATTTATTTTTCAAAGGAAATATCAGTTTGCTTCATGTCCTACTTCAAAGTGAAAATTTCAACTATTAACTCTATATAAACTAGCTCATTAAGGAAGGAAATTATATTTGTTATACATGATTCAAGTAAAAAAAAAATTACATAAATATTATCTTATATATTTTTAATTCTTAAATATTAGAACTTCATATATAATTCTATTGATGAAAGATTTGATAGTCACAATTTTATTTGATTTTAAATTATACATATTAAAAAATTATTGAATAATTATTTTATCTAATACGAAATTTATTTTAAAGATTAAAAACGAAGAATAATATTTCGCTAAGGACATTTGTGCTTTTAACATGATACAATAGATAAATAATGGGAAAAGTTTGATTAATTTGTAAGTTTACGCTTCTATACAGTCTATTCATCTACAAGAATTTCATATGTTAATTACACTTAAAAGCGAAGGATGTATACAGTCTAGGAAGAAATAAGAGAAACAATATAAATAAAGGGAATTTTACCTCTAAGAAACTAATACGATCATAGATTGTTTTCCATATATTTTGTTCAGCTATTACATTCCTACTTAGTTTTACATTTTTTTTTCTTACTTTTTCAAATAAAGAAGGTTTCATAAAATAGATAAGATAGTTGATTTCGTATTCTGATATTAGCAGAAATAATTAAATAACTATTCCTAAATATTAGGTTAAAATTAAATGACTATTTGTCGTAGTGTAAAATCGATTTTTAAGGGTAAAAAAAGCAAACGACATTTCAAAAAAGTTTCGTGCTTTTAATATAACTAGTCTTACAGTACACGCAATGCACGTAAATCCTGTATTAAGGAGTATAAATTTATTAAAAAATAGTAGTTATACAATAGAAGTGTAAGCTCCTAAAGATGGTCATGAATATTAGTTAGTGCTAGTTTTTCGTTACAGGCGTTGCGCGTATATCTTATATTAGTACATAAAAGTTTAACAAAATTATATAAATATAAAAACCTATATGAGATATAATATAGAAAATAAGTATATAAAAAGTGTAAGATGCTAAAATTAATAAATACTAATCATATTTAGCTAACTTATAAGAAGATGGTAGATCTAAAAATCGTAACCACAATTCTAATGATAACGGGGACGAAAGCATACAAAGATAATGAGGCTTCTATCTACATTTAGGGCGGCAGAGCACACTACAATACGATAAGAAGCATCCCGGGGAACCTCACATGTATGATAACATAAAATAATAAATCAAAAAATTTACCGCTAGTAGTAGCTGCAAAGACATAACAAAAGTAATTTTTTGACATAATATATAATTATTTTATCATCTAGTGATTGAAAATAATATTTTGCACTCGTGGAAGGAGAATACCATCAGACTTAGAGCCCGTTTGGATGGACTTGTTGTATGTGACTTTTAAGCCAAAAGTCATAAGTTAGAAATTCTAGTTTTTGGCTTTTGACTTTTGGTTTTTTTTGTTATTTTAGCTTCAAAACAAGTGCTTAAAAATATATTTTTTTTTTACTCTATTCAAACATCACAAAGTGGCTTAAAAACTATTTTGACTTAAAAACATTTAAAATAAGCTAATCCAAAGGGGTCTCTTACCGATAAGACCGCATATACACCAAACATAATAATCTAGGTAATCTGTCAGAAGTATTATTGCATTAAGTATCTACCTTGCAAAATAAATTAATATATCTATGAAAGATAAAGTAATTAGCAATCAAACAATAATTCCTCAACATAAATGCACATCCTGCATTGAGAGACTTTCTTCAATTGAGCACTTCGCTAATTTTTCTATAAAGCTTTAGTCTGTGCATATGTTTTTCAAGTCCATCCATATTATTGTCAGACATCTTTAATTGACTTTCTTACGAGAGAATAGGCTTATGATTTTCAATCTGTCAATAAGTTAACAATCACTTTTTCTTCCCAAAGATTAATTTAAAAGAATTAAATCCTGAGCAAATCCATATAAAACCAAACACATCAAAAAGTACATAACAATACCGAGAAATATGGAGATAGAATATAATAGAGGTGACTATTGGAAAAAATTATAGAAAATATAAATGTCTGACCCAAAATCCAACATGTTGTGATGGCGCCTATCATGGTACTAAGAAAGTCGACTATTTAGATATTTCCAACACTTTCAACTTGAAATTTACTAAAACAATTTAAATTAATAAGAATCTCATAAAACGGATTAAAATATCATAACTCAACGCATAAGTTTTTTCAAAATCGGGGTGTCACTGAGTACATGAGCATCTACATAATGACATAGTCTGGTACACTGTCTTGAAAGTAGAACCAAATAAATAAACTAAAGGATAAGGGAAGAGAGTCAAGGACTTCGGACGCCCAAAGCAGCTACCTCGATGATCTCTGAATATCTGAGCTCTGTGAATCAGCAACTGCTGTGACCAGAAACACATGGATCTGCACACGAGGTGAAGGGTGTAACGTGAGTACAACCAACTCAATAAGTAACAAACCTTTGGACTGAAAGTAGTGACGAGTTCAATTATTACAGTCCACATACAGCATTAACAGTACAGAAAGTTATAGAAAAATATGATAGTGAGGTCTCAGAAATTAATAATCTACAAGTGACAGTAAAAGAATTTAGACATGCTTTAAGGTTTTGCAATAAAATTCAACATAGAACATGACAGAACCAGCCCAAGGCAGATCCAACACAAATGCAAGAAAAATGAGAGCAGATCCAGCCCAAATACAAATAAAACCAGGGTAGATCCAGCCCAACTGTAAATAAATTTCTAGCAATTGGGCCCACTGTGGATGTGCAGACTTCGAAGGGGCCGATCCAGCCCAAGCGCTATAATAACCGCAATCCCGGCATAAATTAATAAAGCTTGATGCGGCGTGCATCCCGATCCCATGAATATCACTCACAATAGACCCTTTGCCTTGCTCAGTCATTAATCTCTCTAGTCTCTCTACCTCACAAGAATCATGAAAATCAGCCCAAACAATAATGATATGATGTACCAATAAAGGACAACAAAGATTGAGATACAATATGCAAATAATAGTTGTGACTGGGTACAAAATGGAAAATAATTCAATATGTAACACGAATTCTGTGGGTCCCAACATGTAGCCTAAGCAGGCTTTCTAACGTGACTGACAGCTCAATTGTTCTAACACATGGTGAAAATACGGTTAACAACAAGATTATTCAACTACACAGCTCGATAGAATCGACCAAGTCACAATTCTTACGGTGCACGCCCTCACGCCCATGACCTAGCATGTGCATCACATCAAAATTCGGGGTTTCATACTCTCAGAACGCAGTTTAGAAGTGTTACTTACCTCAAACTATGCAAAACTCTACTCCAACAAACCCTTGCCTCGTAAATCAGCCTCCAAATGCCTCGAATCTAGTCACAAATAATTCGATACGATCATCTCAAGCTAAAGAAATAAATTTATAAAAAAATACTAAATTCTTAATCAAAAGTCAAAAAGTGAACTCAAAACCGACCCCCGGGCCCATGTCTTAGAATCCAATTCACATTCAACAACGAGTCCAAATATACCAAGTTTACCAAATTCCGATACCAAATCACCGCTCAAATCCTCAAATTAAACTCTCCAAATCCTTAGCCTCAACTCCAAAAATTACACCTCAGAAACACACAAACTAGGTGGGAAATTCAATAGGGAACCAATATTGTTGAATAATAATGATCATAAGTGACTTACCTCAAGAATCTATTTGAAATCCCTCTCATAAATCGCCTAAGCCGAGCTTGAAATGTCCAAAATGATAAAAATCGCGAAACCCTCAATTTTAATACACTGCCCAACCTTTTCGCTTTTACGGATCACTTAACCGCACATGCGGTTCCGCTTTTGCGGAATTTTCTCTGCTTCTGCGAACATGCCTCCCAGGCCCTCCTTCGCTTCTATGACGCTTTCTCCGCATCTGCGCTCTCGTTTGTGCGGAAATTCCATCACACTCGCGCATAGACCCCCAGCTGGCCAACTCCGCTTATGTGCCAAACATGCCGCATCTGCGACCACGCAGGTGCGGAAATCCCTTTGCACCTGCGACCACTACACACCATTCCCAAGCCGCTTCTGCGCTCCCTGCTCGCTTCTGCGAGCTCGCACCTGCAAATGAAAATTCTGCAGGTGCGGTTCCAAAGTCGGTGCTTCAGCAATCTTTCAAATCCCAAATTCGATCAGTTAACCATCTGAATCCAACCCGAGGCCCCCAGGACCTCTACCAAATATACCAACAAGTCCTAAAACACCAAAAAAACTTAGTCGAGCCTTGAAATCACATCAAACAATGCTAAAAACACAGATCGCGCATCGATTCAAGCCTAATGAACTTTTGAACTTCCAACTTCTACATTCGACGCCGAACCTATCAAATCACATCCGATTGACCTCAAATTTTGCACACAAGTCAGAAATTACACCACGGACCTACTCCTACTCCCATAACCCCAATCCGAGCCTGCTAACCACAAACTTCACTCTCGGTCAAACTTCTAAATTACCAACTTTTGCCATTTCACTACCCGAACATACTCTTAAGTCCAAAATCATCCAAAACACTATAAGAACCATCAAAACACCATTTTTGAGCCATTTAAACATAATTTGCATCTGGTCACACTTTTCAACTTAAGCTTTCAAACCTTGAGACTAAGTGCCTCAACTCATTCCAAAACATTCCCGGAACCGAACCAACTACTCCGGCAAGTCACATAACAATTATTAGGCATAAAATGAGCAGTAAATGGTGGAACAGGGTAACAACTCTATAAACAACCAGTCGGGTCTTACATCCTCCCCTTCTTAACAAATATTCATCCTCGGACGGGTTTAGAAACATACTTGGAGTCTCAAATAGGCGTGGATATTTGCTCCGCAACTCCCGCTCGGTCTCTGCAAGTAGCCTCCTTAACTGGATGACCTCTCCACTACACCTTCATTGAAGTTGTGTCTTTTGACCTCAACTTTTGAACATGATGATCTAAAATGTCCACCGGCTCCACATCATAAGTTATCCAAAGCATTCTGAACCAAGTCAGTGCCCAATGGTCTAGCCTCACCAGGCTCAAACTACCGGAGACCGACATGGTCTCCCATTCAAAGCCTCATACGGAGCTATATGAATGTTCAATTGGTAGCTATTGTTGTAGGCAAACTCTGCGAGCGGTAGAAACTGATCCCATGAACCCCCAAAATCTTGACACAAGCGTGTAGCATATCCTCCAATATATGAATAGTGCGCTCAGACTGCCCGTCTATCAGAGGGTGAAATGTTATACTCAGCTCAGCCTTGTGCCCTACTCTCGCTGCACGGCTCTCCAAAATTGAAAATTAAACTGTGTGCCCAAATATGAAAATATGGATACTGCCACACCGTGAAGGCGAACAATCTCGCGGATGTACATCTCCACCAACCGCTCCGAAGATTAAGTAGTCCCGACTAGGATGAATTACGCGGACTTGGTCAGCCGATCCATAATCACCCAAATAGCATCAAACTTCCTCAAAGTTCATGGGAATCCAACTACAAAAGCCATGTTTATACGCTCCCATTTCCACTCCGTAATCTCAAGCCTTTGGAGTGATCTGCCCGGTCTCCGATGCTCATGCTTTACTTTTTGACAATTTAGGCACCGAGCTACAAACCCTACTATATCCTTCTTCATCCTCCTCCATCAGTAGTGCTGCCTCAAGCCCTGGTACATCTTCGTGGCACCCAGATGAATGGAATACCGCGAAATGTGGGCCTCCTCAAGAATCAACTCACGTAGCCCATCTACATTAGGCACCCAAATTCGACCATGCATCCTCAACACCCCATCATCCCTAATAGTAACATCATTGGCATCACCATGATGAACCATGTCCTTAAGGAAAAGCAAATGGGTATAATCATATTAGCACTCTCTGATGCGATCATATAAGGAAAACCGATAATAGTAATATCATAGTCCTTTAGCATCTCCAACCATCTCCGCTGCCTCAAGTTTAGATCCTTTTGATTGAACAAGTATTGGAGACTCTGGTGATCTGTATATACCTCAAGAGACAATCCATAAAGATAGTGCCTTAGATCTTCAATGCATGAATGATGGCAGCCAACTCCAAATCATGAACAAGGTATGTCTTCTCATGAGGCTTCAACTGACGCGAAGCATAATCAATCACTCTACCTATTGCATCAAGACATACCCAATATCAATCCTAGAAGAATCATAACACAATGTATAAGAGCCTGACGCTGAAGGCAAAACTAGAACTGGAGTTGTGGTGAAGGTAGTCTTGAGCTTCTGGAAGCTCTCCTCGCACTCATATGACCACCTGAAAGGAGCACCCTCCTGGGTCAATTTGTTCAAAGGCGATGCAATAGACGAGAAACCCTCCACAAAGCGACGATAATAACTGGCCAAGTCGAGAAATCTACGAACCTCCATAGCTGAGGATAGTCTAGGCTAACTCTTAACCGCCTATATCTTCTTTGGATCCACCTTAATCCCCTCATTGGAAACCACGTGCCCCAAGAATGCCAACGAACTAAACCAAAACTCACACCTGTAGAACTTGGCATAAAGCTTCTCATCCATCTCCCACTATAGTACAATCCTCAAATGTTGGGCATGCTCCTCCTAGCTACGTGAGTACACCAAGATATCATCAATGAATACTATGACAAACGATTCGAGATATGGCTGAAATATATTGTTCATCAGATGTATGAATGTTGTTGGGGGCGTTGGTCAGCCCAAAAGACATCACAAGGAACTCATACTGACCATAACAAGTCATGAATGCAGTCTTTAGAATCTCTGAGTATACCAAGACCTCAGATCAATCTCAGAGAACACCCTCGCTCCCTTAAGTTGGTCGAATAGATCATCAATCTGCGGAAAAGGATACTTGTTCTTGATTAAAACTTTGTTCAACTGCCTATAGTCGATGCACATCCGCATAGTACCATCGTTCATCTTCACAAACAGAACCGGTGCACCCCAATGCAGCATACTGGGCCTAATAAACCCCTTATTAAGAAGTTCATGAATCTAGTCTTATAATTCCTTCAACTCATATGGTTCCATTTTATACGGAGGAATAGAAATGGGCTGAGTGCCCGGCACCAAATCAATACCATGTCGAGCGGAATGTTTGGCAGATTTGTAGGAAACATATTCGGAAAGTCTCGCACCACCGAAATAGAATCAATAGTAGGAGTATCAACATCAACATCCCTCACAAAGGCCAAATAAGACAGACATCCCTTACCAACCATCTGTTGGGCCTTCAAATAAGAAATCGCCCTACTAGGAACGTAATCCAGAGAACCTCTCTACTCAGTCCATCGCAACCCCAGGATCGCCAACGTCATGATATTAGCGTGACAATCTAGAATAGCATCACATGGAGACAACCAATCGATACCCAAGATCACGTCAAAATCGACCATAATAAGCAATAAGAGATCAACTCTAGTCTCCAATCCCCTAATAGTCACTACACACGGTCAATATACATTGTCCACAACAATAGTATCACTCATCGGCATAGAGACATGAATAGGTGAAACTAAGGACTCACGGGGCATATCCAAATAACGAGAAAAATAGATGATACATACGAATAACTGGAACTAGGGTCAAATAATACTGAAGCACCATGTGGCATACTGAGAGAATACATGTGATCACTGTGTCTACAGCAACAACATCTGGTCTGACAGTAATAGCATAGAATCGAACCTAACCGCCACCTGATCGGCTTCCCCCTCTAATGCGACCTCTAGATGCCTAAGCCCCCTCCCCGAGCTTGCTGGGTGGTTGGTGAAGTAGCTGGTTCTAAATTGATGGCCTGACTCATCTGCTAAACTGGACCTCCCATAAGGCGGGGAAAGAACTTCTTCACATGAACCAAATCTCCAGACTCGAAACATCCCCTCTCAGAAAATGGTGGCAAATGTTAAGGCGGACCCCGTGAACCAGAATAACTACCAGAGGAACCTGGTGCAGATGAACCCTAAACTAAAGGTGCACGAGATGAACTCTGAGCTGGGAGAGCACTGATAGGTGACTGACCCGGTCTAGCAATGAACAAACCATGGCTAGATGATGCACCACGATGAACTGGACGAGACATCTGAGCGAGCCAATAACAACGACCCCTGATGTGTGATCACGCTCAACTATGTCTTGCAGAAGACTAAGCGGGCGTTGCAAATATAATCCTGGGGTATTATGCCCAGAGTCGATCCCACAGGGAATTGACGTGTCAAGCACGCTGTTAAAATA
>ML413091.1:72218-84594 GCA_005239525.1 Nicotiana knightiana | reverse complement strand
ATAAGTGAGGATATATGCTTTGCATCTCCCGCTCGGTCTCCCAGGTGGAATCCTCCACTGACTATCCTCTCCATTGAACCTTCAATGAAGCAATATCCTTAGACCTCAGCTTTCTGACTTGACGACCCAAAATGGCCACTAGCTCTACCTCATATGATATCATCCTCGATTTGAACAGTGATGAAGTCCAAAACATGATACGGGTCACTAACATACTTCCGGAGCATCAAAACATGGAACACCGAATGAATACTCGATACGCTGGGAGGCAAGGCAAGTCTATAACCCACCTCCCCAATCCTCTAAAGCACCTTTAATGGCCTAATGAACCGGGGATTCGGCCTTCCCCTCCTCCCGAACCTCATAACACCCTTCATGGGTGACACCTTCAGCAGTACCTTCTCCCCAACCATGAAAGACACATCTTGGACCTTCCGATCCGCATAACTCTTCTGCCTAGACTGCGCCGTGCGAAGCCGCTCCTGAATCAACTTCACCTTACCCAACGCATCCTGAACCAAGTCTGTGCCCAATATCCTAGCCTCGCCCGTGTGCCTATGTGCCATGTGAACTGTGTGCCTATAACGACTCAACTAGTTGTTTTGAGCTCTATCATTCTATTCTGCAGTTTAAGACTTTGAGTAGCTTCATATGATGCATTATGAATTGCGTGTATGGTTGGGTTAGATTTTAGAGAGGTTCAGAGTCGATTTGGAAGAGTAATTCTTAATTTGGAAACTTAAAGTTAGAAGAGTTGATGAAGCTTTGACTTTTGCGTAAACAACCTCGAATTAGTGATTTGAGGGTTCCAATAGGTTCATATGGTGATTTTGGACTTGGTCGTATGTCAAAATTTCGATTTGGCTTCATTTTGCCGAAATTAGAAATTTGAAAGTTTGGAAGGTTCATAGGTTTAACCCGGGTTGAGTTCGATGTTATCATGTTTGGATTTTAGTTTTCGAAGTTGGAATAAGTTTATTTTGTCATTTGGAACTTGTGTGAAATTTTTTAGTTTCATCTGGATTGGTTAGGCTCGAATCAAACATTTGGGTTGAAGTTTGAAATATGATGAACTTAAGAGAAACTTAACATGTATTTTGGCCATCAATTCCTAGTTTTGATGTTGGTCTTGCTATTTGGAGCATTCAGAAACGTTTGGATAAGGTATTGGGAGTTGTTGATGCGATTGGGGTCCGAATGGGGCTCATGTGTGTTTCCGAGTGGTTTCAGATCATTTCTTCTTGGTTTTGCATGCTGGTTTTCTAATATGTTGCAGTGTTTCCCAACCGTGGAGCTAGTCGTGCGATCGCGGAAGCTAGTCTTTTGAAGTGCAATTTTGACGGTAAGCGATTGTTGCTTGATTTTTGCTTGCCGGATGGAGGTAATTCTCTTGTCTATCCTTGTAAGAGAAAATCTTTCCTATAGTTGATATATTTTCTTCTTGATACATGATTATGAGCCATGTATATGCGAGGTGAATGTGCGTATATTGGTAGCTAGGTCTTGACCATATGCGGCATTGTTGATTTAAATTATACATGGTTGAACTATGTGAAGTTGTTATCCATGTTTAATTGATTCTGTGACTATGTGGATATGACTTGTTTGACATAAAGTATTATTTTTCCGTGTTGGATTCTATTATGAATCTGTAGTCGTATACATGCTTTATTTACTCCATGATTTAGTGGTTCCTATAGCTTAAGTGAATCATGATAATTGTGATGATCAAACTTGCGCATTCTTTAATTGCCAATTGAGTCGTTATGATAAATTGAGTTTTTTTATTCTTCATAGCCATCTTTTAGCCATATGAGTTTCTATTTCGCATATGTATTTCCATGTCTGGTGCCTTTTTATTACATCATTTCGTACACATATGCATGAGTTGGAGAGTTGGATGTTGCCAAAATATTGAGGAAATTGGCACTAAGGACATTGTGAGCGGATATTGGTTATCGATTATTAAATGTATTATGATGGAATAAGTTGCACACTGCAACGGTTGATTTATGATATCAGGATTGGAACGGGTTGTAACCGCAACAACTGATTGTTGATCACTAATTATTAAATGATCAATGCTTTGATATGGATTCGTCCCTCCTGAGTCGGGTGATTGCTCATGTTACCTTGGACCCTGTGAGTATATGCACCCGTGATTCATTTGTTGGACACATGGCCTGTGTCATGCACATGGATATGTGTTGTGGGTATTGATATTGGATCAACGACATGCATTGGAAGCTTAAACTTATATATATATATATATATATATATGTATATTGAGTTCAGGGGCATGCATTGGTGTCGTAGACTCATGCATTGGCTTTTATACACATTGATATTGGATCCTGAGCATGCATATGTACATATATTTAACTCATGCAGTGATTTGATATAATTGTTTTTTACATGAATCATCTCTTGGTATGAGGATCGAGGTGTTGATATCTTAGTTGCTCTCTTTATCTGTTACACATGCCTACATTCTGTACAACCAGTGTTTCTTTGAGTTGTCGCATTAACTTGATGATAACATGCTTATTTTTGTATGTTATTTTTGCTTTACCTGATTATTGGATGGATAGTGAGGGTCGACATTACTACTTCTTCGATGCTAGACATGATACTCACTAGTACCGTGGTTTTGTACTCATACTAAAATTCTGTATATTTTGTGCATGTTATGAGACTATTATTAGCGGTATACTTGAGTTGAGTATGAGCACCATATTGAGGACTTCTTTGTGAGTTGTTGTACTTGATCTGATTCGCAGCACATGGCATCCCCTTCCCTACTTATCTCCTTTATATTCAAGTAATTCTTTTTGAAACAAATGTATTTATTCAATTGACTCAATTACTCTTACTGGATGCTCGTGATGTAGTGACAACTGGTTTTGGGTTGTTCATTAGACAGTTGTGGTCGTGTTTAGAACATGTCTCGGATTATGTACTCATGTTACTGAATTTTGAATTCATTTTTTCCTTGTTAATTATATCTTAAAATAATTGAATTTTGATATGAGCATGTTAGGCACAATCATGGACTTTGGGATGATTTGAGGTTGTGGCAAGTTGGTGTCAGAGCACTAGATTCATGTAGGTCTCACAAATCACGTACATGCCTAGTAAAGCCTTACTGATCAGTGAAGAGACATTTTTACTTATCTTCGAGCGACTATAGGACTTAGGAAACTTCCCTTTCTTGGTTCTTTGTCATGTGACTTTATTTCGCTTGAAGCCTATATCTTCAGTTCCTTCATATTCACTTGAATGTGAGGTAGAGTACTCGATTTCAAATGCGTATCGATGAGCGTTGGTGATGTTGCATATGTGGTGTGGGATGTTTTTTTTCCACTGTTTCGAGGGCATGTTACTATTGTCGCCTTGTAGATAGGTTTCCATTTATGGCAGCCACGGTATTGGTATTGCCCAAAAGTTCAGGGCCTTATATAGTATATTGCGATAATATATGGGTTTTGAGGCGTTGTTGGTACAAAATGGCAGAGTGGTTGTTTTCGTTTTGCGGCTGTTGAAGCCCCGCGAGGTGAATTATCATGTTCATGATTTGGAGCTTGGAATTTAATCTAGTGAAGGAGATGCATTTGGGGCTATGAACATTTTGGCCTTGGTTTAGGGATATTGCAAAGCATAGTGGGGTTCTTGTTGTTATGGTTGTGCGTCTATATATGTTTGAGCACATTAAGGATGGTCAGTATGATGGTTTCCATTTGTTGGCCCTAAGGGACATAGTGTTGTGACTTTAGGGTCAGATTTTTGTTTCTGGTGTTGATGGTTTGGCGAAGATGTTACTTGAGGTGATTTATAGTTTGTGGTATTTTGTTCAGACAGATGATACATATATGCATCGTGGTTCGAGGCAGGATTAGGAGTGGTGGAGGATGAAGAAAGACATTATTGGGAATGTCTTATGGTGTTTTAACGTCAACAAGTCGAGAATGATCATCAAAGACCAGGTGGCTTACTTCGGAAGATGGCTATACCATTTTGGAAATGAGAGTGTATCATTATGAGTTTTGTGGTAGAGCTGCCACAGATTTCAAGGTTATATTCATGACAAGGTCTTAGAAAGATGTTAATATGAGGTAACACAACTACGCTATCTCCAATGAAAAGATTTTGGGGTTGTATGATTTCTTATGAGGTTCTTATGAAGAGTTATACCTTCTTCTACGAGACATCATCTTCTATAATATGGTTTGGATCGCCGAAATAAAATGGTACGATTGTCATAGGATTGAGTGTGCATTTGGGTTGACGGTTTAGAGTGTGTTATGGGTGGTGCAGATGGTTTAGAGTGCGTTATGGGTGGTGCAACATGAGCTTATGAGGAATTCAGTTGAGTAAAAGTGTGGGATCATGGTAGTTAAAGATGACCATTCATTATGGGTTCTTGGATTATGCGATGGTAGTTTAAAGCCAAGTGGGGGAGTCTACTACCACCGATTGTGTCATCTAGTCATGAGTTGTCATAGATTCTAGACAGAGGTGCATTTGTGCTTTTGTTCTGACTTGAAGAGGATGATGTCACGCCCCAAACCTGGGGATGCGTGGCTGGCACCCGGTGCCGAGCTTGCCCGAGCGAACCACTCTATAAATCATGACCATTCGACCAAAACTAGAACATACATAGGTCGAGTTGGCTGAACTCATTCCTTTGTAACTATCACAGGCCAACATGGCCACAACTCATAATGTATAACTATAAGTGGGCAACACTGTATCACTGAACCATTTTTTTCTTAAAACATGAATACATATGGGCCTTTAAGGCCTCTGACATACTATACAAAATGAACCTCTGTCTACAAAGCCTCTAAGATTATTTGACATCAATTGGGACAAGTACCGGCCTACCCGTAAGTATGTAGCAAAATTCTGACATGATGACTCATAGACTCGGCTGCACTCCGAATGAGGTGGAGTCTTACTGATCCTTGCTGAAGCCTATCTCGTCTACTGTGAGGGCTCGTCAAATTGATTATCTATACCTGCAGACATGAATGCAGCGTTCCCAACAAAAGGATGTCAGTACGAATAATGTACTGAGTATGTAAGACAGAACTGAAACATAACAGTAAGTCAATATTAATTAAAGACATAAATACTAACCTGAATCTCTGAAGTGCCATCGTATATACATACTTATACTTATATATATAATACTTCTCTTTGAATCTATTATCCATATCCTATGATGCTTGACTGCCCAACTGATCAGTGGTAACTGCCCGAACGGCCTTCGCATGGTGATAAATGCATGACTGCTCAACCGGCCGTAGTTCGGTGGTAAATGTGTAACTACCCAACTGGTCATATCTTTGTAGTAAATGTGTAACTGCCCAACCGGCCGTAGCTCGGTGGTAAATAAGCATGACGGCCCAACCGGTGGTAAATAATGATACATAACGGCCCAACCGGTGGTAACTGCCCGTCCTGCCGTAGCCCGGTGGTAAATGCATGACTGTCCGACTGGCCGTAGCATGGTGGTAAATGAATATGCATGAAGATACATGTATTTCTATATTATAAACATTAACATCTTTATCAAATACCTCAATAAGGAACTAGATACATACTTAGACATGCTTGAATATCAGTTTACATGAATGACTAATATAGACACCCTTAACTACTAAGAGTAGAACCACTTATGGAATAGCATTATGTTTACGTATCGTTACATGGATCATGCCAAAAGAAGGAAGAATTAGCCTTAACATACCTTTAATGTCAACTTCCTACTTGTATATGTGAACAATCTCCTCAATCTTGTATGCCAAAACTAGTCTTCTTCATGTTTTGCTTTAGTGTAAAGAGATATTTCTATCTTTATAGCTCAAATTTCTCGAGGGCCATTTCTAATCTTGCTGAGAAGAACCAACAAATGTATTTCTCTTGCTAACAACGTTGCCTGATATATATGTTATAATTATATCCTCAAAAAAGTGAATGGAAGGAACGGAAATGATGCCACGTGGGGGTGGGGTAGGGTTTAATCTTATCCCAAATTAGGTAATGTCCCGTTACCCGGTAATTAACCAATTATTCGTATAATTAAGAAATGTCTTAAATTACTTAAAATACTACTTATTTTTAATATACTTTATATACCTTACTTTTATGGACATGTGGTACTATGTAAAATCAATACATACACTATTATTAAAACATCCATGTAAAAAAAAAATATTTTTTCTCAACTTCAAATTTTCGTAATCTCATATAAAGAGTACAAATTTTCGTACGCTTAATTCTTTAAAATGGTAAAAAAGATAACCTTCTTTTCTTGTGAGAAAATAATTTCTATCTTTACAATAAAGAAAATCTCATAAAATTTCTCATATTATGTGTATAATTTAAAACATATTCGAAAGTAGTAATATTAATAACTATATACATCATATATTTTTTCAAACTATTTTACAAAAATATTCCACTCAAAATACCATATCAAATGTATCTAACGGTATCAATGTTGTTAAACTTACGGAGTCTTATATTAACATAGTTACAAATCTTTTATAATCTCATGAATCGTCTTAATCCCTTCAAGCTCACATGGATTACTATGACTCATTCTAGTATTAAAATACGGGGTGTAACATTCTTCCTCCCTTTAGAACATTCGTCCTCGAATGTTAACTCTTGGAGATTTACAAAAAATTTCACAAGGGCCTTGATCACGCTCAACTATGTCTAATAAAAGACTAAACGGGCGTTGCAAATATAATCCGGGGTATTATGCCCAGAGTCGATCCCACAGGGAATTAAAGTATCAATCAAGTCTTTAGAATACGCAACTTTTACTCAATCAATTTTCTCAAGACTTTTTGAATATAAATTGGTGATGTTTTACTAATTCTACTGACAATAATAATAACTAACAATTATTAACAATGTGTTGTAAACAATTATGATAAAGATCTAAGGTTATGGTTTCCCCCGTTTGTGAACTTACTCCTTANTTAATATCACCATAAGTTTATCCCCCAACGGGTTCCACCAAAACCCTAGATTAAGAAAATTAGCTACTCATATCCATAAGAATCAATTCTAAAATAACTTGCATAATTGAATTACAAAATAATAAATAAACGCTATAAAAATCAATGTTTGCTTCACTGAGTAGTAATCCAACGTTTTTCTTCACTTCAATCGCTTCCTCCTCTTCAAGTTGTGTTTTTGGGTCTATTTATATGTTTGGGATACATCCTAAACGTGTAGGAGACTTCTATTCCAACCGGGAAACACTTAAAACTCTTCAAAACTCGGATTTGACCGGATCAGGGCCAGGCGTTACAGGCCAAACGCCTGGATAACGCCTGGCCAGGGTTGGCGTTTGGGATCTGGCGCCTGGATAACACCAGGCTAGGCCTGGCCTTAAGGCTCAAACGCCCGGCTATAGCCCGGTGCACTCCTTTTCGCCTCTTGAGCATATTTTTGACGTATTTGCATCCATTTAGCCCGGCTTCCATATCCAATTCACCTACACATGAAATAGACTCCATTATGCACATAAAAAGTATATTTCTATCATTAACGCACATAAAATGTAAGGCATATAACGTGTTAAACCATGAATTCTAGCCACGCATCAACACCCCACGCTTAAACATTTTCTCATCCTCGAGAAATCAAACTACACTCATGTACACAACTTTTTAAGCAAATCCCTTAACACGTTTATACCAAGAATTTTTAAAAAATTTCAAGCACAAAGGTGTGACTTCCTCGCCTCAATAGTCGACTCTCATATACCATGCTTTAATCTCAATTTACTCACTACTCTAACTTAGAGGTCAACAACATTACCTTTCCTTCGTGAATCATGTGCCCTCACCAAATCAAAGAGTTAGTTCCTCACATAATAAAATTTAAGAACACTTAGGAACTCAATATAGAAATAACTCACTCACTCTCAGAAATAATATTCACATGCCACAAAAGATGTACCATAAGCTTGCCCGTAGTGTACTACTCTACTAATCGAGCTCATTCAGTCTAGGATCAAGTAGGACTTTATTTGGTTGTAATGTAGGCTGCGGGATGGGTAGGATACATTTAGATATAAGAGTGACTAAACCTCCCTAAGCACTTTAATACATATACTTCAGCATTCAACCTCAAACTTATAATAAGCTAGACTCCACCTTCACAACAATGTTATTATTCCATACTTCTTTAAGCACAATTACATTAAGAGTCACCACATATATATTTTTCTTTCACAACAATACAACTATTTATTTTCTATATTTATTTTTCTTCTTTTTTTTTCTCTTTTTTTTTTCTTCTCAAGTGACTCTTACTTTTCAAAACAGTGCACCTTTCTCCTTATTTCAATTATTCCCCTCAAAAACCAACCTACCACCCCACACTTTAATATTTTACATATTTTATCACATTTCCAGTGCTTACGAGAGGTGACAAGGTTCAAATATATGATCGATTCAAACAAAGGGGTATGGCTTGTAATGTGGTTGCCAAAGAAACAGGATTATAGGCTCAACGGGGCTAACTACGATACATAACAATTAGGTGGGTAAACTATACATAGTTGGCTCAACAAAGAAATGCCTATATCACTTCCAAGACTGAACAAAACTTCTATTTCGCTGTGCACACACACGGGGCAAGTTCTAGACATCAAATGCAATGCACAGAATAGCATACAAACCTCACACACACTTGGCACATAACTCACTCAGGATTGGATCTATCACGACACTCCAGTCAAAGCAATTAAGCAAATTTTAAGAATCTTTGATTTAAGGTATTTATCCTGGAGTCAAAAAATTGAGCCTAAGCTTCACAACCACAGCACTGACTATTCTCAAGGCATCAAAATGTTCTGNAAGAACCGTGGTCCAAAGAAAAACCAAGGGGGAATTACTACACTACCTAAAACAAAAAATATTTTTTTGTATTTTCTTTAGACTTACTTCCCTCAATAAAATTGTCTAATAGATCCATCGTCGGGAAAAAATTAATTTTTTTTTATTTTTTTTATTTTGTATTTTTTTTTGTTTTGTTCTACCTAAAAGAAAAACTTACTAACAAGAAAAGCTAAAACTACTAACAAGAAAGCACACTAAACACAACAAATATTTACAACACCCCACACTTAAATCATACAGTGTCCTCAGTGCATCACATATAGACAAAACAAGAAATAAAGTAAGGTGCAAGAAACTCCCTGCTCACGTAGCGTCGACATCCTTTCCATTAGTTTTGCTTCCCCTGCTCCTTCGAGCATCCGCTTGAATCACTTTATGCCTCCACTTTGAACTTATGAATTGGATCCCAAGCTTTGAATCTTCTTTATGATCATGCTCCTGGGATGGTGGAACAAATCTTCCTGGCCCAATAAAACAATGTAGTAATCTGCACTTCTTGGCCTTTATATGGGATGTGTACTCCCGACTTTCTGGCAAGAAGAATTCCAGAATGTAGGCATCTTGTGCTTTATCCCTTAACTCCTCAAGTGGTTCGAGTGACTCTATTTTCATATCATCATCCAAACACAATGTGAAAAAATGGTTGGAGTGTGTACCAACATCCTCAACACTAATGACACTATATTCAACAAAATATGTATCATCAATGTCCTTGGTTAACTCTAGTATCTTTTCTACCACATCAGCATCCTCCGAGTTCAGTTCCAACCTAGGTGGTTCTTCAATAGATGGCCTGGCCGGCGGGTTCTCTCTTTCCTCTACGTATAGTGACTCAAACTCGAGAGCCTTTGGCCATACCCCTTTTTCCTCAAGTGCTAACACCCAATCTGCCAGTTCTTCACCGTTCATATCATCTAGATTCATCAAACATTCATCCAAAGGGTCCCCAACAGTCAGGGATGCATCATCTTTTTCTGGGATCACATTCACAGCATCAATAAGAGAGCAGTTGGCGAACTCACTAGGTCGCCTCATAGACTTCTGCACGTTGAAAGTGATTTCTTCATCATTGAGTCTCATCTTAAGTTCACCAGTCTCACAATCGATAAGGACTCTGCTTGTGGCCAAGGGCCTTCCCAAGATTATGGGAATTTCCTCATCCACTTTGCAGTCTAATATTACAAAATCAACAGGGAATACAAACTTCCCCACTTTCACCAATACATCATCCAGAATACCCGACGGTCTCTTCACCGTCCTATCAGCAAGTTGTAGCAGCATGGAGGTGGGCCTGGCTCTACCAATCCCCAGTCTTTTATATATGGCCAGCGACATCAGATTAATGCTGGCCCCTAAGTCACATAGAGCTTTGGCGAAAGCTAAGTTGCCAAGGGTACAAGAAATTTTAAAACTCCCTGGGTCAGACAACTTTTCAGCAATAGGGCGCGTCACCACCGCACTACAAGTCTGAGGAAGGGTGACAGTAGCCAGATCTTGGAAGTCAACTTTTCTGGACATCAAGTCCTTCATCATTTTAGCGTAACCAGGCATTTCCTTCAACGCATCAATCAATGGGATATTTACCTGTATTTGCTTTAGCATGTCCAAGAACTTTTTGTACTGTTCATCCTTTTGGTATTTGGCCAGCCTCTGAGGGAATGGAGCTGGCGGTCTCTTTTTCCCAGTGATTTGGGACTTTTCTTTCTCAGCCACCACCTCAACTACCGGCTTCTGGGCTATCTCCACTTCTTTTTCAGTCTCACTCTGTGCACTGGGTTCTTCTTCAGTAGGTTGCACTGTTAGCTTGGTCAAGTTTGTTGAATCATCAAGTTCAATCGGCATGGGTACCAGTGTCTCGGCCTGTCTGCTTTCACGATCTCTCTCCAGTTCCAAGTTTAAGTCTCTGCCACTGCGGAGAGTCACTGCCATCAGCTGCCTTGGGCCCTGGTCCATAGGATTTACCTGAGTATCTGCAGGTAAAGTTCCAGGAGGACGATTGTTCACTGCCATAGATATCTGGCCCAACTGTACTTCAATATTTTTAATAGCTGCATCATGTACATCTACTCTCTCACTGATTTTGGCATTTGACCCAATAACCTGCTGCATCATAGCTTCTAACCTGGAAAACCCATCTTCTTGCTTTCCCCCCCTGTTGATGCTGAGGAGGGTAGTATGCTTGTTGTTGATTCTGATGGTTATAACCTTGTGGCCACTGATAGGGTGTTGCATTACCTTGTTGTCCCCTGACACCCATATTTCCATTGTTTTGCTGTTGTTGGGGTGGTCTATATGGTTTATCTTGTTGATCCCAGTTCTTCCCCCTTGTCTCTGGCTTCCATAATTCGACACATAATTCATATTTTCTGGATAAGGAGGGTGATGACATTCTGCATTCACTTTGATTACCAAGTGGTTGACTAATGCAAGATGTGCATAAGCCCCCATTGGTTGTGTCTACGATGTGTACCAGCTGCTTTTGTCCTGATACCTCCACCTTCTTAGTAAGTATACTCATCTGTGTTATCAAGGTGGCCACGTTCCTTGCAATAGTATTAGATGGATCGAATGGCACTGAGTGAACTATAGGAGTAATGGGTGCATTCCTCGTTGTCCATCCTGAATTCTGTGCCATTTTATCAAGTAAGATTTGACTTTCTCTCCACGTTTTTCTCAAGAATGCTCCACCAGCCGAAGCATCAACATTTGCTTTAACAGTATTAGCCAAACCCATATAAAAACGCTGCCCCAACATCTGCTCTGGAATACCATGATGTGGACAGATAACCAGTATCCCCTTAAATTGTTCTCATGTCTCTTGCAATGTTTCAACTGGTTTCTGTTTGAAGCTCAAGATTTCATCGATTTGTTTGGCAGTCTTGTTAGGTGGATGAAATTTGTTCATGAATTTCTTAACTAACTCCTCCCATGTGGTAATGGAATTTATTAGGAGTGAGTTTAGCCAAGTCTGTGCAGCTCCAGTCACTGAGAATGGAAACAACAACAATTTTATTGCCTCCTGGGTGACGTTTGGATGCCTCTATGTTTTGCAAATTGACAGGAAGTTTTTCAAATGCTGCTGGGGGTCTTCGATGTATGACCCTGAGAATAGTCCCTTGTTTTGCAATAAGTGTAGAATATTATTTGTTATCTGGAAGGACTCGGCCTGTATTTGAGGGACTAGTATCGCAGTGGCCAAATTCTCAATTGTGCCCAGTCATATAAAGGAGCTTTGGCCCCTATTTGAGCGACTGGTTCTACCACATCATCCCCATTATTGTTCCTGTTATTTGGATCTTCCATGTCGGGTTCAATTTGTTCAATTGGTGGTTGCTGTTTGCTTTTCCGGTTGGTCCGGTTTAGGGCCTTGAAAACTTTCTCGGGGTCTGATAAGTCTTCAACTACTTCACCAGTTCTCGATGAGTTTCTAGGCATGCACCTGCAACACG
>ML413091.1:34098-71967 GCA_005239525.1 Nicotiana knightiana | reverse complement strand
CTCAAGTAATTATGATAATTTACTAGACGCACTCTCTCAAGTTACGCTAGCTAGATTGCATTACAGTTCACTTTAGATTGCACCCGAAGTATCGTTATTTCTATTCTAACTTCTAAACCCTCGGTTATGGCTTTCGTCTATACTCTGGGAGTGGTCTTGTTCAAACAATTACATAAATATGCACTCTCTCTCAAGTATATACATAATAAATAGGAACAGCTAATTGAGGGCCCTTCAATTAACTACAACAAGAACGTAGTTGAACAAATAGAGATGAACAATAAACCAAACTATATTAATATCACCATAATTTTATCCCCCAACGGGTTCCACCAAAACCCTAGATTAAGAAAATTAGCTACTCATATTCATAAGAATCAATTCTAAAATAACTTGCATAATTCAATTACAAAATAATAAATAAACGCTGTAAAAATAGATGTTTGCTTCACTGAGTAGTAATCCAAGGTTTTTCTTCACTTCAATCGCTTCCTCCTCTTCAAATTGTGTTTTTGGGTCTATTTATATGTTTGGAATACACCCTAAATGTGTAGGAGACTTCTATTCCAACCGGGAAACACTTAAAACTCTTCAAAACTCGGATTTGACCGGATCAAGAGCTAGGCGTTACAGGCCAAACGCCTGGATAGCGCCTGGCCAAGGCTGGCGTTTGGGCTCTGGCGCCTGGATAACGCCAGGCTAGGCCTGGCGTTTGGGCTCTGGCGCCTGGATAACACCAGGCTAGGCCTGTCCTTAAGGCTCAAACGCCCGACTATAGCCCGGTGCACTCCTTTTCGCCTCTTGAGCGTATTTTCGACATATTTGCATCCATTTAGCTCGACTTCCATCTCCAATTCACCTACACATGAAATAGACTCCATTATGCACATAAAAAGTGTATATTTATCATTAACGCCCATAAAATGTAAGGCATATAACGTGTTAAACCATGAATTCTAGCCACGCATCAGGCCTCGTCTATAAATTAAACTAAATCCAAAACTATATCTGAAGTATCGACTATTCACAGCCTTTCGTACTTGATTATTCCGTATCTTCTTCACCTTTACCTCACTTACCTTTCAATACCGCACCATATCTGTATTTTTTTTCATAACCTCCCTTTCACATTCCGCCTTAAAGCTCTATTGTGACACCTGCACTTCTGGTGCATACAAAATCTGGCAAAAACATCATACTGACTTCTTACAACTCAACTCTATGGCACGATCTGGAAACGAAAGAAGGGTAACATTTCTTAAATATCCTATAGCCTCTCAATTATAAATGTGGCGCGCAACACACCCATAAGTGAGACTCTACTAGACACGGCTTTGTAGACTCCCTAGGACACGACCCGCTCTGATACCACTTTGTCACGCCCCAAACCTGAGGAGACGTGGCTGGCACTCGGTGCCGAGCTGGCCTGAGCGAACCACTCTGTAACTCATGACCATTCGACCAAAACTAGAACATACATAGGTCGAGTTGGCTGAACTCATTCCTTTGTAACTATCATGGGCCAACATGGCCACAACTCATAATGTATAACTATAAGTGGGCAACACTGTATCACTGAACCATTTTTTCTTAAAATATGAATACATATGGGCCGTCAAGGACTATGACATACTGCACAAAATGAACCTCTGTCTATAAAGCCTCTAAGATTATTTGACATCAAAGGGGACAGGTATCGGCCTACGCATAAGTCTGTAGAAAAATTATGACACGATGACTCATAGACTCGGATGCACTCCGAATGAGGTGGAGTCTTACCGATCCTTTACTGAAGTCAATCTCGTCTACTATGAGGTCTCGTCAAATTGATTATCTATACCTGCAGGCATGAATGCAGTGTCCCCAACAAAAGGACATCAGTACGAATAATGTACTGACTATACAAGGCAGAACAAAAACATAACAGTAAGTCAACATTAATTAAAGACATAAAAATTAACCTGAATCTCTGAAGTGCCATCGTATATGCATACTTATACTTATATATATAATACTTATCTTTGAATCTATTATCCATATCGTATGATGCATGACTGTCCAACTGATCAGTGGTAACTGCCTGACCGGCCTTCGCACGGTAGCAAATGCATGACTGCCCAATCGATCGTAGCTCGGTGGTAAATGTGTAACATTCCAACCGGTCGTAGCTCGGTGGTAAATTTTTAAGCATGATTTCCCAACCGTTGGTAAATAATGATACATAACTGCCCAACCGGTAGTAACTACCCGACCGGCCGTAGCATGGTGGTAAATGAATATGCATGAACCACATGCATGCAAGGACATTACCTCCGTCGTACCACATTTACTTGACCAATTATCCCCCCCCCCCCAACTAGATTTTTGAATTTAGAGGATAGGGTATTAGTTCTTACCTGTAACATTAGGGCCTTCTTGCAAATCTTCAGTCATGAAATCAAGAACGGTGATGATCAAGGGGTGGGTGACCTCTTCTCACTCAAGAATCCCTCTTCCTCACTTTGTAGTATTAGAAAAATGGTTTAAAATGGTGAGGAAGGTGTTTTATATTGGTCTCGGGTCGGGTCAAAAATTAAGAAAAAAGGGTGCCCTGACACGGTTATGGGTTGCATATGCGACCGCAGAATGGAAATGCGGTCCGCAAACCTTCCGCAAAAGTGGCCTCAACCGGGTGGAACATCTGATCGAGTATGCAGCCATTATGCAGACCGCATACCTGTTCTGCGGTCGCATAATGCGCCGCAGAACTCCCCTCACAAAACTCCAAGGCAAATATGCGATGGATTATGCGGCCCGCATATTAGTTATGCGATCACATTTTGGGCCGCATAATTGGCCTTAAATTTTGGCCAGTTTTTTGATTCACTCTGCGGCCATTATGTGGTCCACAGAGTGATTATGCGACCGTGTAATGGGCCGCTGAAACGCATTCATTCGTGAACATTCTCTTCTTTTCCACCATTAAACACATAAATCAATCTGGACATCACGAAGTGCCGATTTTCTAGGTAAAATTTTACGGGGCCTTACATCCTCCCCCACTTAAGATCACTCATCCTCAAATGAGGATCAAGGTTCACTTAGGTCCAGTCATACCATATGCGAACAACTCCAAATTTACCTATCTCCCAAATTTTCTGAAAATTTTGCCAGAGTTTCCTTTGTAATTAGGTCTATCCACCTGCCAGAGAGCCCCTGAAACACATTTCAACAACCTTTATATGATCAGACAACGCAATAGAGCACAAATCAACACCACATGAGGATTTATTAAAGGACGGATAACTAGGAAGGGAGTGTCTTTACACTAGCCGAGCAAGTAATACAAATGTTTAGAGAAAGAAACATCATAGAACCATTACATGGCTATTCAAACAACTGAGAGTACTTCTTTTTCATTTCATTCTCGGCTTCCCAAGAAACTTCTCTGACTTGCTGGTTTCACCATAATACTTTTACCGATGCAATTTCTTTGTTTCTTAACTTTTGGACCTGTCTATCAAGAATAGAAACTGGAATTTCTTCATATGACAATTCTTCAATAACCTCAATGGTGTCAACTGGCACGGCGGCGGACGGGTCTCCAACTACCTTCTTCAACATGGACATATGAAATACCGGGTGCACCAATGACATTTTAGGGGGAAGCTCAAGCTTGTAAGCTACCTTTCCTACCCTTTGAGTGATTCTATGTGGCTCGACATATCTTGGACTCAATTTCCCCTTCTTTCCAAACCGCATGAACCCCTTCATGGGAGATACCTTCAAAAACACCCAATCATCTTCTTTGAACTCCAAGTCTCTGCGACGAACATCCGAATAGGATTTCTGGCGACTCTGAGCAGTTTTCAACCGCTCCTGAATGATTTTAACCTTACCATAGCTTGATGCACGAGGTTGGGTCCTATTAGTTCAGCTTCCCCGACCTCGAACCATCCAATCGACGACCTATATCTCCTACCATACAAGGCCTCAAACGGCGCCATCTGAATACTGGCATGGAAACTGTTGTTATAAGCAAATTCTATAAGTGGAAAATGATCATCCCAGCTACCCTTGAAGTCAAGAACACAAGCACGCAACATGTCCTCAAGCGTCTGAATAGTCCGCTCTGCTTGCTCGTCAATCTATGGATGGAAAGACGTGCTGAGATTTACCTGTGTACCCAAACCTTGCTGAAACCTTTCCAGAAATTAGCTGTGAACTGGGCCCCTCGATCGGAAATGATGGAGACTGGAGTACCATGAAGCCTGACTATTTCCTTGATATACAATTGTGCATATTGTTCCGCAGTATCGGTGGATTTAACTGGTAAGAAGTGTGTTGATTTCGTGAGGCGATCCAACCCAAATTGAGTCACACTTGCACGGAGTACGGGGTAACCCTACCACAAAATCCATATTGATCATTTCCCATTTCCACATTGGAATTTCTATAAGTTGTGCCAACCCACCGAGCCTTTGATGCTCGGCCTTCACTTGTTGACAGCTTGGACATTTTGCCACAAAGTCCTCCACACCCCTCTTCATGTCATTCCACTAGTAAACTTCCTTGAGGTCATGATACATTTTCGTAGAGCCAGGGTGCACAGAATATCTAGAAGTGTGATCTTCTGCCATGATTCTTTCCCGAATACCATCCACATTTGGAACACATAACCGCCCTTGGTATCGTAAGGTACCGTCATCCATGCCAAGAGAAAAATCCATAGTCTTATGCTTATGAATCCCTTCATTTAGTTGTACTATCACTGGATCGTTGTATTGCTTCTCTTTGACCTCCGCCACAAGCGAGGATTCAACCCTATTCCGCATAATCACTCCCCCTTCACTAGAGTTCGCAAGGCGAAATCCCAAACTGGCCAACTGGTGAACTTCTCGAGCCTATGGTCTTTGACATGCTTCCAAGTGAGCCAAACTACCCATAGAATTCCGACTATGAGCATCCGCCACCACATTAGCTTTTCCCGGATGATACAAGATGTCAATGTCATAATCTTTGAGAAACTCAAGCCACCTTCTTTGCCTCAATTTTAATTCATTTTGTTTAAATATTTATTGAAGATTCTTGTGGTCTGTAAATACATCCACGTGGACCCCATACAGATAATGCCTCCAAATCTTTAATGCAAAAACAACCGCCGCAAGCTCCAAGTCATGAGTTGCATTATGCTATAACCTTACCATGCTGCATTAATACACACCCAAGACAAACCCTGGAAGCATCACAATACACTAGAAACCCCTCCGTACCCTCTAGCAGGGTCAACACCGGTGCCGAAGTCAACCTTGATTTCAATTCCTGGAAACTTCTTTCACAAGCATCGGACCACTGGAACCTGACCGCTTTTTGTGTCAGTTTAGTCAATGGAGAGTCAAGAGTGGAGAACCCCTCCACGAACCTCCTATAATACCCGCCCAAACCCAAGAAACTGCGAATCTCTGTTGGAGTGGTAGGTCTAAGACAATCCTTTACCCCTACGATCTTTTGAAGGTCAACCTCAATTCCTTCTCTAAAGATGACATGACCAAAAAATGTAACAGATTCAAGCCAAAATTCCCATTTCGAGAACTTTGCATACAATTAATGTTGATGAAGAGTCTGCAGAACTGTCCTGAGGTGGTCGGTGTGATCCTCTCGACTTCAAGAATATACAAGGATATAGTCAATGAATACTATCACAAAGGAGTCAAGAAACGGTTTGAAGACTCGATTCATAAGGCCCATGAATGCTACCGGGGCATTTGTGAGCCCGAAAGATATTACCATAAATTCAAAGTTCCCATACAGGGTTCTGAAAGCTATTTTCGGGATATCCTGCTCCCTTATCTTTAACTGATGATACCCGGAAAGAAAATCAATTTTGGAGAAGAACTTAGCACCTTGCAATTGATCGAACAAGTCATCTATTCTAGGCAATGTGTATTTCTTTTTGATTGTGACCTTGTTGAGTTGCCGGTAGTCAATGCACATCCTCAGTGATCCATCTTTCTTTCTGACAAAGAGAACCGGTGTGCCCCAAGGCCACACACTCGGTCGGATGAAACCTTTCTCTAGCAAATCATGCGGTTGTTCCTTCAGTTCTTTCAATTCTACCGGTGCCATTCTATAGGGTGGAATGGATATAGGCTGCATGCCCGGCATCACATCGATCCCAAAATCAACCTCCATGTCGGGAGGAATCCTAGGGAGCTTATCCGGAAAGACATCAGGGAATTCATTCACAATTGGCACAGATTCAAGGGTAGGCAGCTCAACAGTGGTGTCCGCAACTCGGACCAAGTGATGGATGCACCCCTTCCTGATCATCTTTGAGGCCTTAAGGTAAGACATAAACCTACCTTTAGGCATGACATTATTCCCATCCCACTCGACTACTGGCTCGTCAGGAAATTCAAGCCTCATAACTCTGTTTTGGCAGTCGAGTTTGGCAAAACATGAATAAAGCCAATCCATTCCCATTATTACATCAAAGTCAATCATCCCTAGTTCAATAAGATCGGCCATGGTGTCCCGACCACTCACCGTGACAACACAATCTCTATAAACCCGCACGGCCGTAATAGACTCACCAACTGGAGTAGATACAGAGAACGGCTCGTGAAGTTGTTCTGGTTCTATCCCAAATCTTGAAGCCACATAAGGATTAACATAGGATAAAGAAGATCCGAGATCAATAAGGGCATAAACATCATGGGATGGAACATTCAATATACCTATGGCGACATCTGGAGAAGCCTCTGCACCCTGTCGACCACTCATAGCATGGAACCGGCTGGGTCCTCCCGAACCCTGTGCACCACCCCTAGCTGCACTACACCCTGCGGGTGCTGGAGAGCCTCGGGCTGGAGGGTGTGCTGAAGATGTAGCAGCTGAAGAACTAGATGGATGGGCTATGCCCCTGCCTGCACCCTGGCAGGATGCACGACACTCCCTTTGAATATGGCCTCTCATTCCATATCCATAACACACCGGCATGTCCATGTAGCAGAGCCCCGGATGTATCCTCCCACACTTAGGGCATGAGGCACTCTGCTGCTGCTGGAATCTCCTTCCTGGTCGGCCCTGATGGTGGAACCCTCTTCTACCCTATCTGAGCCTAAAGCGACTCCCTTGCTGCTGACCATGCCCTGATGGCGGGGCACTGACTGAAGACTGGGATGGCCCTGATGATCCTCCCCGAGAAGCTGATCTCTCACCTCCGAATGAATCCCCGAGATTGGCAGACTGACTTGCTGCTTGCTTTCTTTGAAGAATTTTTGAGACGTGCCGAACCTGGTCTCCATCTTCGAACTTCTCGTTCGATGAGACCCCAGGTCTCCTGCTGATCGGGCCCTACCACTACTCTCTTGGTCCATCTTGTGCTTTGACTTTTGAGCCTCTGTATCCTGGCAAAATGCCACCATTTCCCATAGTTCATGTCAGAATTTAGAGTAGCTGTGGCAGCTTCATTGATAACCAAGGGACTAAGGCCTTACACAAATTGACGAACTCTGGCCTCCATAATCAGCATCATATGAACAGAATACTTTGGTAGGCATACGAACTCCCTGTGATACTCCCACACACTTTTACCACCATGTTTAAGGGTCTCAGACTCCACAGCATAGGCTGCCTTAGTCTCGACCGGCAAGAAATGGTCTATGAAAGCATCCGCGAACTCGCTCCACCTCGCCGGGGGGCTCCCCTCCTCACGTGAGTCTTCCCACATCTCAAACTAAGAATATGCTACCCCTTTCAGACAATAGGAGGCAAACTCTACTCCCTCCGTCTTCGTAGCACGCATAACTCATAACTCGGAGAGTCTTATGCATCTCATCAATGAAATCCTGAGGGTCTGCCTCGGGGTCAGTACTTGTGAACTCTGGAAGGCCTAGCTGAAGAAACCTGCTAACCCTGGAACCGGAAGAATCCCCTTGCAAGCTGAAAGAGGTGGGTGTAACATTTGACCTTTGGGCCTGAGAAGCCACTAACTGAGTCAGCATCTGAATACTCCCCTAATATCCCTATCAGAAACACCGAAACCAGAAGCTGGGGCTGGAAGAGGATCAAGAATATCAGTGGGAGGGATTGTGGCACCCTCCACAAGAGTAGGAATCGGAGTAGTCTGAGCTGGAGTAGAAGAATCTAGCAGCGTAATAGTCGGGGGATTATCCGTGCCCGAACTATCAAGTTGGAAATCAATAGCCACTCCTGGGGTGGCATTGGACTCTTGGCCAAGTTGCGCTTTCTTCTTAGGTGCCATTTACTAAAAGTTAAAACAATGCATAGGTTAGAGGAGAACAACCTCACATTCCACTATGACGCACGATACAGAATAGCAATGAAGGGCATTATTCCTAAGTGTCCAAGTAGCTCCCCAATTATAGATGTGGTCGACAACACACCGATAAGAAGGGCTCTACTAGACACGGCTTCGAGATATCCTAGGACACTTTAAACCTTAGGCTCTGATACCAAGTTTGTCATGCCCCAACCTCGGGGAGCGCGACTGGCGCTCAACCGAGTGAACCCGGTCGAGCAAGCCATTCAACTATATACTACCCGACTCATTCATATTCCAACCATCACCGTTTATTAACCCGGGGAGAGGTCAGTTATACAAATATACATGTGTTGCTAGCTCATTCTTCCTTACATACATCATGCGATAATCAAACTTCCAAAAGTACTCACAGTTAATGATTAAGTGGAATAGGATTTCAACGTACAACTTGATTTGACAACATTCTGACACCCATACATGACCCACATAAACGTCTACGGAGCCTCTAAAGATACAAAAGACAAAAGTGACAATGCCGGTAACAAGGCCCCGACTATACCTCAAAATATAGTGACTTATACAAAATAAGGACAACATATACTATACATGACCCCGGGAAGAAACGGGGCTCACCAAGACTGCTGTGAGGAGAAAGGGTAAGGGCACCACTACCGGCGATCAGCGCTATCTGCAATAAAACCACCGACATCCATTTAAAGATGTAGCGCCCCCGACAAAAGGGAATTTAGTACCATAAAATAGTACTATTATGTATGAACAATTCCACTCTAAATTAGAATAAGCAATAAAACAGGTAGGAAAACAGTCATGGAAGTCACATAGCACCTCACAGGAATAGAGAATCACAAGTAGGGGTCACATAGTTTCTTGTTTCGTCTTTCCATCCTTTTGATTAATAGTCTCTTAATGCCAAGTGCTACAATTTATAATTCCACCATTTCTTTTTACACGGAGACCGGTCTCGGCCCGACCGGCTAATCCATCCCAAGTGAGACATTACCAACATTATAATTTTTATTCATATATCCGATGTAAATGCCACCATGTGTACAGCATGGCGTTCGATCTCGGCTCGATCGGCTAAGCCATCTCACTTTGGGACATCACTATTTCATTTATTTACTCCGTCCACATTTCATCTCCACCATTTATCACATATTTCTTGGCACTTGGACACGTTTTACAATTCGAGTCTGTTTCCCTTTCATTCGTTCAATAATATTATCTTTCATATCAATACGAACCAACATGTAACAAGGTGCACACGAAATAGAAGGAGCATGAAGAATCATAATTCACATTTCCAAGTAGCATGGTGACATGGTAAAACAACTAAAATAGTTAGGTAACAAAAATCCCTTGACTCAACACATTAAAGCAGCCAATTCAAGTAGGATCGAGTAAGGGACTCATACCAAATATTTGGACACCAAAGAGTTGATTCTATGAAGATTAGAGTTAGCCATACATACTTCTACTGGGTCTTATCCCTAATTCCTACGACAATTTCCGGAATCCTTTAGCTCTTTCAATCTATTTGACATAATAGCACAATTAAATCGTAATTAGGAATTCGGTCATAGTCCTAGCTCACTTGAGTATTATACTTATCATTACTAATTCGCTATAGTCCCATAGTCCCCTTTTTAGTGGGAGATTTCCCTTTCCTAGCTTAGGACCACATGCATGCAAGGACATTACCTCCCCCATACCACATGTACTTGACCAATTATCCCCTCCCCCTTAACTAGATTTCTGAATTTAGAGGATAGGGTATGAGTTCTTACCTATAATTTTAGGGCCTTCTTGCAAATATTCAGTCATGCAATCAAGAACGGTGATGATCAAGGGGTGGGTGACCTCTTCTCACTCTAGAATCCCTCTTCCTCATTCTATAGTATTAGAAAAATGGTTTAAAATAGTGAGGAAGGTGTTTTATATTGGTCTCGGGTTGGGTAAAAATTAAGAAAAAAGGGTGCCCCGACATGGTTATGCGGTCACATATGCAACCACAGAATGGAAATGCGGTCCGCAAACCTGCCGCAAAAGTGTCCTCAGCGGGTGGAACATCTGATCGAGTATACGGACATTATGCGGATCGCATACCTATTTTGCGGTCGCATAATGCGCTGCTGAACTCCCCTCGCAAAACTCTAAGGCAGATATGCGATGGATTATGCGGCCCACATATTAGTTATGCGATTGCATTTTGGGCCGCATAAATGGCCTCAAATTTTGGCCAGTTTTCTGATTCACTCTGCAGCCATTATGCGGACCGCAAAGTGATTATGTGACCGCATAATGGGCCACATAAACGCATTCATTAGCGAACATTCTCTTCTAAGTTTGTAGGGTACTGTTCAATCCAAAAGGTTTCCACCATTAAACACATAAATCAATCTGGACATCACAAAGTGACGGTTTTCTAGGTAAAATTTTACGGGGACTTACAGTAGGTCTCAGGACGGTGAGATTTCATGTGGGGATCACTTAGGGTATGTTTCTCGATTGGGGACCATAGTGCATTGGGAATGAGTAGTGTCGCCTTGAAGGCGGGTCATGAGTAATCTAAATGAGTTGGTTCAGCATAGCAGCGGTTTGAATAAGTAGGGTAATGGAAATAATCAGTTCCTTTGGTATCTTAGAGATTTTTAGGGGCTTTTATGGAAAGCGTTCTTAGGGTTTGGTAATTTGCAAGACTTGGTTGATTTACATGGATTCAGTTCAGCTGGTTTGGTTATGTGCATATGATAGAGTTGCAATGATTTTGACCATGACTTGAAGTTGGTGTCTTCTACCGACATATGGAGTTTGTTGTGTGCTATGATTTTATTTTGAATTAATATAAGAGGAAATTTTCTGGTCGATGAAGTGCGTATCCTATTCGTGATTTAGAATTGATAATGGTGGATCGCGTTGTATGAGGTTCTTGATGGTATATGATATGATCTATTGTTCAGGTAGTTTTTATTAGGTGGGACGAGTTTATTGAATCTAGGGTCAGTTCAATCGGATTTGTATAAGGTATGTTTGGAAAAAGAATGTCACCAATCAACTCAGAATGTGGTAGTGGTTTTTTGGGTGAGAGAACCCCATGACTTGTTGTATTGATGGGTGATTATGAGTTCCTACACATTTCTCTTCATTGCATCATTGCAAAAGTGTAGAATGAGGCTTTATTTTTTATGAGGCATATTATTGGTACCAGTTTTTGAAATTAGCAACTATTGTTGTTGGAAGATATCGCTATGGGCATGTGAACTATGTGGTGTGTTATATGGTTACATCTTGGAAGTACACTTATGGTTTGGTACAACTGGTTGAGATTGATACAGTGTATATATATCAGAGCTGGATCTTATAGCGAATTTCAGATGTTGAAGTTCAGTTTAAAAACTTATGGGTTAAGTTTGTAGGAAGAATCTTCAATTCGAATTGTGGTAATGGGCTTATACAATTTAAGGCGACATGAGATCACTCATGGGTATGTGTATGATGAGTTATGTAGTGATTTGGCAGCTTTGGAATGAATCGTGGCACGTTCGAGGACGAACGTATGTTTAAGTGGGAGAGAATGTAACGACCTGTCCGATCATTTTGAGCTCTAACATTTTGTTTGGCAGTTTGACACTCTGAGTAGCTTCACATGATGCATTATGACTTGCATGTATGGTTAAGTTTGATTTTTGAGAGGTTATGAGTCGATTTAGAAGAGTAGTTCTCAATTTGGAAACTTTAAGTTGGAAGAGTTGACCAAGGTTTAACTTTTATAAAAACAGCCTCAAAAGTCCATTCTCGTCATGATCGATCCATGTCCTAGCATATTGCCCAACTTGTTTAGCAACCAAAGTAGTAATTTGAGGGTCCAATAGGTTCGTATGATGATTTTGGACTTCGGCATACTTCAGGATTTGTATTTGGGGGTTCCTAGGTTGATTTGGCTCTATTTTGCAAAAGTTGTTAATTTGAAGGTTTGAAAGGTTCATATGTTTGAAAGGGGGTTGTCGTTGATGTTATCAGGTTCGGATTTTAGTTTCTAAAGTTGGAATAGGTTTGTTTTGTCATTTGGGGCTTGTGTGCAGAGTTTGGGTTTTAACACAGATTGGTTAGGCTCGAATTAGACGTTTGGGTTGAAGTTTGGTATATGATGAACTTAAGAGGCAACATGGTAGATAGAATAAAGCACTGATAGAACCCTAGAGAGCTCTCTTTCGGCGAGTTTGGCGAATGTGAGGCGATCTCTGGAGACAGTCCCCTTATGGCCAATTTGGTCGATGGCCAGCCATCCTCCACGGTTGGTCTGCCTTCCCCAACCAAAATACCATCCAACAACCTTGACACAAACGCTACTAAACCCCTATATTTCTCGAATATTTTGAAGGCCAGTTCATTAGATATGTCCATGCACGTAAACCCTAGTTCTCAAGTCGCGCCTATTCTTAACTGCATCTTTGTTAAGGTCTGCACAAGAAATAAATAAGTAAAAGAAGCGTAACCAACGCCTCAGAAATAAGAAAATGGAAACTCACCTTGGTTCTTTGCTTCCCATCGGCATTTTGCCAGGTCGCGCCAACAGTGCTCAGCATAGGAAGATATCGAAGCCAACTTTCGAACCCAGTCCTCGAGGTCAGGAACTGCTCGAGGCATCCAAGCAACCGCTGCACGACAAAGGAAGATGTTAAATGAAGCAGAAAATAAAAACATGGAAATTGATGAGCAGAGTGCTACTTACACTCCGAGTTCCATTTCTCGGGAAATGGAATTTTCTCCTTCGGGATAAGGTCACAAGTCCTCACCCGAACGAACCAACTCATTCACCCCCGATTCTTGTCCTCGTCGATACTCGAGAACAACACCTTGGTCGCTCGACGTTACAGTTTGATCAACCCTCAAAAGATTTGAGGGCTCTATAACCTGATAAGGTGATCGAGGGTGAACGACAACCCCTCAGCTTTGCTGGTGAAGAACTGGATCATGATCACGATACGCCAAAAAGAAGGGTGTATATGGCCTAGAGTCACCTGATATTGATGACAAAAGTCAATGATGACCGGATCAAGGGGGCCCAACGTGAAAGGATAGGTGTAAACACTTAGATACCCTTTCACGTGGGCGGTAATTCTTTCTTCAGGAGAAGGGATCTCAACAACTTTGTCCCCCCAGTTGCAATCCTTTTTTGATATCCTCGAGATATCCCACCGTTATCGAGCAGATATACCTCGATATGTGCTCACATACCAGGGACCGATGGAGGATTCTCGATTTTGAAGTCATATTTAAGAACACATGGGCCGGGAACATACTCCCCAGGGAGCGGTTCCGCCGTCATTTTATCATCCGGACGTGAAGAAGAAGAGGAAGCTTTTTCCTTTTGTGGAACAGTTTTGGATGTTTTCGCTATTGTATGAGTTGAAGAAAGAGGAAAGTAGTAAGTTTTGGTGGTTCGAAACTAGCGGAGATGACCTAACGAGTAATGAAAGAGAAGAGAATGAGGGAGATGAAAACTTAAAAGAGCAGATAAAGATAGAAGTAAAGTGTGATTCAACGAAAAGAAGCCTTATTTATGGATTAGAGGTGACGATTCGGCGGCACTAGTGGCTGACAACCAACTGACATTCATTAATGATTTGGGGAACTGGACCGACGAGACATTTCGGTCACTTCCATTGCTTACGTCACGAGGATGACATCATTGTCTATTGAGGTCAGGGAAAAATCCAAAGCTCAGTTCGTTTCTTATCATTATATTTCAAGAAACGAGGGGACTATCTGTATACGGTAGAAATCAGAATTTCCCGATTTCACTATTTAATCGAGACCAGGACGTTGCATCGAAGAGCTGAGGCTCTTAGTTCGAGATCGAAGTCTCTTTTGAGGTCGAAGTAGTTATAAATCAAAGCCAGGAGAGATAGACTTCGAGTGATATCGGGGACATCTTAATAACAGAAAGAGCGAGATGTCTGTGATTGGTCGGGGATCGTGGCATGGATCTCGGAATGGATCAAATCAGTAGCGGATAATCAGTTATTTATACGATTTCAATCTGTAATTAGAAGTATACCATAATTAAGATTCCTCCACTATATAAAGGGAAATTACAGTCATTTGTAAGGATCATTATTCACTGAGAAAAAGCTACACAATCATTACTTTCTTGTTTATCATTCTGCTTACTGTTCATCAAAATTATTTTATCGTTCTTGTACTACCATCACCTCGAGAATACATCATTTCGAGGTCGAGGCTCATCTTGCATACTAGTTTAATTTATTTTACAGTTTAATTCAGTCATTTACTTTCTCATATATCAATTGGTATTGGGTAAAATCACATATCTTTAAAATCACGATATAAATTTAATTGTTATCCAAATTTAGGGTAAACATTTCGCCTACGAATATCGCCGTCAATTTAAAGGGAAAGATAGACGGGCAGAATAATACCTGCATTAACAAAGACGATCGAACATGAGTAGAAAGCACCATGGCAATTTTTTTTTTCCACAATCAAACCAAACAGTTGCAATGCTTCATATATAAGAGCAACGCTTGAAACAACGTTTTGTCTGGAGCTTGGTATTCTTTTTCTTTTTAAGATTAAAAGCATATAAAGACAGGCATCGTTTTTTGGTGTCTCTTTAGTTTTATTTTTTCCAAAAATTCAATAGAATATTTATTATTTATGAGTGGGTTATAAAAGTGTCCATTAAATTGGGGGGCTTTTGCATTCGTACCCACTTTTTGTGGCATGTTTTAACTTATATCCGCTTTGTAAAAAAAATTGCATCCGTACCCGCTTTGCGCATAACTTCAGCATGCAGGGCTGAAGTAGCAAAGGCAATCACGCAAAACTTCAGCATTCTAGTAGACGGGCCTGAAGTAGCTTGCGAACTTCAGCTCTAGAGCTGAAGTTCTTCAGCTTTAGTAAATGGGGAACTTCAGAGTGTAACTGGGGGAACTTCAGCCCCGTATGCTGAAGTTTTTGTCTTAATAACTAGGGAACTTCAGCTCTAGAGCTAAAGTTTTTGTCTTTCTAAATGGGGAATTTCGGCATACGGGGCTGAAGTTCCCCAGTTATAAAGACAAAAATTTCATCATACGGGCTGAAGTTCCCCCAGTTACACTGGAGGAGCTGAAGTTCTGTCTTTTGTAAATGGGGAACTTCAACATACGGGGCTGAAGTTATTGTCTTTATAACTTGGGAACTTCAGCTCTAGAGCTGAAGTTCGTATTGTAACTGGGGAACTTCAACCCCGTATGCTGAAGTTGTTGTCTTTTTAACTTGGGAGAGCTGAAGTTTGTAACTGGGAAACTTCAGCTCTAGAGCTGATGTTTCTTCTTTATAACTGGGGAACTTCAGCCCCGTATGCTGAAGTTTTGTATTTATAACTGGCGAACTTCAGCTTAACTGGTGAACTTCAGCTCAGCGAGGGAAAGGGGAGCTGAAGTTATTTAAAAAGTGGGTACAAGTTAAAAGTTTTTAAAAAAGCTGGTATAGGATAAATGGGGGCGACCAAATAGGATGCCCCGCGTAATTTTTACATTAAATTGCAAGTGTATGAAGACTGAAGAGAGGCGTCCTTTCTAGGAGTCTATTTAAATAAATTTGGTGTTTATTTAAAATTTTTGGTATAAATAACGTATTTAAATTATTTACAAGGCCATTTAAGCAATTCAACTTTTTAATTAAGGATTTTCCAATTTTATAATAATATAAATATAGATATAGATAGATGTGTGTATATATATAGAGAGAGAGAGCGCACACGCGCATTATGGGTGTTAGAAAAGATACATTTTTTCCATCAATATATGACGATTAGGGTTCTTATGAGAAAATTTTATCTGCATCTTAGAAAAGATTAGGAGGTTGCGGATAAAAAGAATTCATCTACTTCTCTTAAACTAGTATTTTTTTAATTAAATACTACATGAACAATTGACATGAACATCACTTCAACTAAAAGAATATACATTTCATAGTCGTATACATTTTTAATAAGATAACATTGTACATACATGTTCAAGAAAGATGATATAATTTTACAATTGCAGGCCTTTGTGTATGTCATCCTGATGCAAAAGGCTTTAATTTGATGTACGCATTGAATTCAAGAGGCCTCCCTTAATGGTGTGAACCTGATGTTTTATAATTTCAGGCCACCATTCTACATGAATTCACAAAACCACATACTCCTAGCTGAACTTGACACTGCTTGTGTAATATCGTCAAAGATATCACCTTGAATCCACAGGTGTGGGGAAGCAACATTGATTTAGTTGCCACGTTTAGGCTTCCTGAAAAGGACTTGGATCTGTTCAGCACCATTTGGCTTCTTTTGTTGACAGTACTCGACCCATTTTCTTTGGTTACTTGCTTAAGGCTCGAGAGAGAACCATTTGGTTTCTCTTTAGAATAAACTAGTTCAAAGCTATCTTGTGGTCGCTTATCCTCCAGAGCGTTAAAGATTGGCCTCTCATCATGTTCCACTTCAGAGATTTTCTTGGCCTCGTTAAGGAAGCCAATAGCGCGCCATGCATCTGCAACAAGCTGAAAAGTATTATTCGTGGGAGGCACTCCCATCTCTTCCATAATTTGGAGGAACTCTTCAGCTTTCCATGGTTGTTTTGCTTCTCCATAACCCCAAATGAGGGTCTCAAAGGTTTTTAAGTTTGGGGAAACATCCATTTTGGACATCCTTTCAAATACCCTCAGAGCATACTCCATTTCTCCAGCGCTGCACCATCCACTGATAATTGTTGTGAACATTACAACATTTGGATGTACACCTGATGAAGCCATAACTTTCAAGAGCGCTTCAGCATTTTCAGGTTCTCCAGCACGCACATAGCCTTTAGCAAGAATGCTGAATGCGTGGCTATCAGGTTCTATACCGGCCTTAATCATGTCATCAAATATCTCTTGACATTTATCCATAAGTCCAGCTGAACTCCATGCATTCATGATAGTACTAAATGTTATCACATCTGGTTTCACTCCAAACTCTTCCATCAATGTAAGTGTCTGCACATTTCGATCAATGAATAAGAAACATTTCATGTTCAGAATGACGTGCCACTCTTTCTTTCTCTCATTTTTTTTCCAGAAGGCTTGAAGCTACAATAGAGTGAGTTTTACCCTTTTTTAATAGGCTTTGTATCAAGGGGTACTTGGTCTTTGCATGTGAAAACTGATACTAATACATGCAAAACTAAAATTACCAATAAGTACACAGAAAGGAATTAATAATGGTTGTTACATTCCTAAAATTACACAATTTTATGTTCAGTAAATTGCTGATATAAAACCAATATGGGTGCATACCTCATCAACACCATTAGTATCAGTGACGTCGAGAAAGCCTTTTATAAGAGAGTTGAATATTACTAGATTAGGATGTACACCAAGATCCTTCATCCTGTAAACAAACCTTAATGCTTCTGTCATATTACCCTCTTTACAGTACCCATCCACGATAATACCACTTGTTCGATGATTTGGTGCCACTTTGTGATTTTGCATTTGAAAAATCATTGCTTCAGCTCTAGCAGTCTCCTTGTTCCGAGCGTAAGCCGTTGCTATAGTATTGTAAGTAACAACATCAGGTTTTACACCAGCTGCAACCATTCTGTGAACCACATTCCAAGCTTCTGCAATTTTGTTCTTGTTACACCAAGCTCTAACCAGAATATTATATGTTCTGTCGTTGGGTTTCACATTCTCTTCAAGAGACATAATTTCCAACAGTTTCAGAGATTCTTCAGGCTTACCAATGATTCCAAACCCTTTAATCAATGTATTATAAGTGCTGGTTGTGGGCTTACATCCTTTCTCCCTCATTTTTTGGAACACTTTCATTGCCTCCTTAACATTTCCAGATTCTGAAAAAGCATTTATCATGGCATTGAAGAATATGGAGTCGGGTTTTAGTCCATTTTGCTCCAATTTAGAGAGAAGCAACGGAATAGACTTGAAACGTTTTTGGAGAGTCAAGGCAGCCAAAACAGTTGTATATGTCACAAGAGTTGGCCGATGTCCTTCTTCGATAAGACCCTTGAGAATTGAGTGGACCTCTTGTGGCTTTTTCCTCTCAATCAAAATATTCATCAGTTTTGTTCTTGAGCGAACAATGTGGCAACTCGTACTTCCCCAGCAGGCAGTGCAGCGAGATTGACTTGGAGAATTCGCCGTAGCTGAAACAAGAGGAGCTTGGTTTTCATGTAGATGAGATTCCTGCAGAAGTTATAAATCACCAGTATCTTAACAGAGAGTTTGAAACATACATATATATATATATATATATATATATATATATATATATATACAACCAAGATTTAATCAAAAATCCATTCAGTTGTGTGCCCACCATGGTGGAAGATGCAAAAATCTTCGACTTGCTCAAACTTGTTCCGTTCTTTTTCTTCTCAAAAATGATAGACTTGGCTACCTCATTTCCAAACTCTCCCATATTTTCTTATCCAATTCTTAATTTTACTGCTGCTTATGAAGATAGCAATAAAATTGCCTCTATTTATCTATCCCGCAGAAGTTTACTGCTGCCTCAAGGACATTTTTCCTGCAAAATGGAGACTTATTAAGGGTGTGTTTGGTATGAAGGAAAATATTTTTCAATTTTCCTGTGTTTGGTTGGCTTAAATGTTTCGGAAACGTTTTCCTCCACCTATCAAAAGAAGGGAAAATACCTTCCCCACCCTATTCCCCATCCTCACGACCCCACCAACTTATACAGGAACATGAAGAAGGAAAATTCATAAAATAAGGGATGTTGGGGGTGGGGGAGTATATTTTAGAGGAAATTTTCAAAACACTTTTCGATAAGTAAAAAGTTGAACAAGCTAAGTGGGGCTGTATCATGTTTGCAACATTGTATGCAGTGGTTGTGCAAAGTAAGTAATGTCATAGTGATCCTCAGTGACAAGATTTCAATAGAAAATTTATATGCAATTTTATGTTTATCTACTACTCATGCTTTGACACTGAAGTAATTAGTTAATCCCCAAAGTGTAAGGAATTTGCACAGCTATCTTGAAAGCAATGAATATGCAGTTTCAAGATTCTATTGATGTTCACAAGAGATGCCACAAAAGGGGTTCTGAACTATAAATTCTTGTCAACAGGTAGCGTCAATCCACAAAACTCAAAGATAAAATTAGAGACAAATAAATTAACATAAACTAGGCAAATATGCTTTGAAACACTCTACTGAAGTTTGCATAAACTCAAAAGAGAGAAGAGGAGAGATGATCCATGAATTTAGCAACAAACTGAGATTCAAGTACGAGAGGATCCAATCACAAGAGAAGCCAAACTAAACAAGATCACAAAAGAGCAAACAATTACCTCTGGAGTTAAGGGTGGGAGGGGGACTTACCTGTTTAGTGTGAGGAGAGAAGAGTTGCATGGTTGCAGAGTTAGAATCAGCATGTAGGACATGGACATTTCTTGGTCCGATCTTATCCGCAAATTTTATCTGAAATCACAAAAACGAATCAATAGCTAAATTTACAAAGTCTAATTTTTGTGGATTGGTATTTTGCCACGTCATTTAACTTCAGTAACTCATTTTATCATACACACATTTGTACGGTAGGACTAGGGAAAAGGCCCAAAATTGGACCAACACACAAAAATAAATCTATTTTATTACGTGGAAGCATTAATGGTCATCAACGTTTTCAAAATTAGTGTATTCTTAGTCCAAGTACAACGAAACCAGAAGACACCTCAAATATGTGTGTTTCTTCACCATAATAACCTGATCAAGAAGGGAACATAGAATAGCAGAAACCATCAGGTAATTACGCTTCTTCTCCACACAATCCGACCCTTTCATCCTTCCCGGCGGCTCGCAGTGACGGTTCTTACTCCTTTTCAACCTCATCCTATCTCTCTTTGTTTTATGTTTTGTTAGATTGAAAATTAAAATAAGCAGAATACATCGACCAGAGGAGAATCTTAATTTTTTGAAATATGGGCGTTCCACTAATAAAAGTAGAAAAAAGGTCTTACGTGGCCATTGATCCTTGATTTTTTGATAAATAAATCAAACACTCAATCAAGTACAATAATTAACCTTTTCGGAATATTTTTAAAAATTATGTACATAAAATATTTAGCTTGACGAAAAGATCATAGGCTCACGTGAACCATCAGCAATACATTCAATTCACCCGTGACATCGACCACCCCCGAATTCATTATATTTCATTCCTAGTGAAATTTTTTTTTTGGTCAACAAAAGAGATAGTTTGCACTAAGTAGTTAAAGAGGTACAAGGAGCGGGGTGCTCAATGGGCACCATAGTTACAAAGTTTCTATGACATGACCTGTCTGCGACACCCGTAATGAGTTCATTACAACTAATAGCAGTGCCTAAACTACTTGGATGATTTACTGCCTGTGGTGGATTTACGGGGGAGGGGGTGTTGTTGCTGGCCAAAACACAAGCGTTTACAATTCTTTTCTAGGCAGTTCCCAGTAAGCTTGGTGGATGTTGGCGAGCGTGGGGGGGGGGGGGGGGGGCGTTGTTGCTGGCAAAAACACAAGCGTTTACAAGTCTTTTGTAGGTAGTTCATGCGCAGTAAGCTTGGTAGATGGTGGCGACAAAAGATTGTGGGGCGTCAAAAAAATCCAAGCTGCTCCCAAGTGGCTTGTGGGCTCCATATTTTGCTAAGTTGTCTGCTACATAGCTTTGCTCCCTGTATGTGTGCTGGATGATTGGATCATCCAGTTGTTGGATTAATCAACAATCATCAAGCAGATTAATGTAGAATGTGGGATCTTGTTTAAAGATAAATAGTACCTCTTTTGTATCCACTTTGATGATGAGTGGCAGGAAGTCATATTTGTAACAGCCAAGCCCGCTAGTGATATTATCCGCTCTGGGCCTTGGCCCTCATGGGTTTAAAACGCGTCACTAGGGTCTAAAGCTTGTTAACTTACATACCAAACATCCCTCATATGTTTTGCTGATGTGAGACTCTGTCTAAAGACTGGGGTGTTACATACACTCCCTCTTATGGACTCAGCGGCCTTGCTGAACTTTGCCCCATCGCATGGGATTTGCCTAGACTCAGCACTGATGTTTGCCCCGCCTAACCGAGATTTGCCTAAACTCAGTTGAACTCTGACCCACCATCGGCAAGGCTGACACAAGAGAGGCTTTGATACCATCTGTAACAACCCAGCTCACTAGTGATATTGTCCGCTCTGGGCATGGGATCTCACGGGTTTAAAATGCGTCACTAGGGTCTAAGGCTTGTTAACTTATATACCTAGCATCGCTCTTGTGTTTTGCCAATATGGGGCTCTGTCTAAATTCTGGGGTGTTATATACACCCCCTCTTATGGACTCATAATTGTTCTGTCTATGTGATTGAGGTGGAATCTCATCTCTCTTCTTGTTCTGGTTGGCAATGAAGGCTTTAAACATCTCTATAGCACTATTGACAACATTAAACATCTGGACCACCTTTGCAGAATACTATTCCAAATAAAACATCTTGTACATCCTGTCAAAATACTATTCCAAATAAAAGATCGTTGTGAATAACGGGAAGTCGAGCAGTTATATTTTGAAAAGAGAACTTGTGAACAAAGCAACATTAGATTATGAAAAAGGTGCCATGCAAGGCTGGCTAGAAGATCTTGATTTTTGGTAGCTAGTCTTTGTATACTTAGACCCTCTTCCGATTTTGGACTATTAACCTTGTTCCATTTGATAAGGTGCAATTTTTGCTTCTGAGCAGTGTTACCTCAAAGAAAATTACGTTGGTAGCAATTTAAGTATGATATAATGTTTTTTCGGATGGAGATGTATTGCATGATGTGGTAAGGAAGAGTGTTGAGAGTGGATCGAATAAGGGTTGTCCTTCCTGCCATAGTGAGATTGTCACACCCCTTTTCTAACCCCTAGAATATATGTGTTATTGGATTGTTGTAGGTTAAAGAGTTTTTCCAATTAAAGTGACAATTTGAAATAGGGATTATTTTATTGCTCAGAGTCGCTACTTGGAATTAATTTTTAGGTGTTCCAAGTCACCTTTTATTTGAATCCCTAATCAAAGGAAGATTTGACTCTCTTTTTATTGGTCCGCGAAAATAAAGTTTGGGTAAGGAATTCTGTTGACCGGGGAGAAGGTATAAGGCATTCTCTGAGTCCTGTGGTTCTAGCACGGTCGCTTTATTGACTCAAACTTGGCTTAAATTAATTCTGAATAAGCTGTGCTTTATTAGTTTCTGTGTTTTACTTGTCCGCTTTTACTTCTTGATTATTAGATTTATCAAGGAAAATAATTTTGGATAAATTACGTTGTCATAATCACGCTACGCAAGCGAATGCGTGATCGAGACGAAATTTATTAATTTTATCATAACAGCGCTACGCAAGCGAATCCGCAATTATGACGAAGATTATTTGTATATTATTACTTTTGAAAAATAAGTTACTACATTTAATTAATTAAAAATTAACTATCGCGCTACGGAAGTGAATCTGCGATTTTAGTAAATTATTAATTAAATGAAAATTAACTAAAAAAAATTAAAGAGTATGAAATGACATTGTTGAATTAATTTATTTAATGTTAAACATCACGCGACACAAGCGATTTCGTGAAGTTACAGCGTGGCTACTAATTGCCTAGAGTTTAAATTAATTAATTAAGAAAGTGATTAAATTACTTTAATTTGTAGAGAAGAAACTGAGTTTTTATTGAGAATTAATTGTGAGGCAAACATGGTGTTGATAGTTGGATTGGCCTTGTTAGAAAGTGAAAATGGGCCAGCTATGGAATACACTTGGGATTGGGCTGCTGAAATTATTTACAAAAAAAAGAAAGAAAAGGTCAACAACATATTAAGAAAATATGGGTTTGCTGAAATAACTAAAGGGAAATGAACCATCTATTAAAATAGATTGGACTTAATCACGTTTTTGTATTAGTATTTCTGCCCAAAATCATTTCATCTCTACTTTGCAAACCCACTACCCAATCTTATTTTGTCTATTTATATCTTTCTTTTATTGAACCAAAAAAATCTCAACCTCTCTTTCAATCCAATATCAAAGTTTAAATCTTACAAACATATCAATAATATCCACATGTATTTTATTGACCAAAAAGAAAATACAGCAAACTAACGTAAAAAAAAAAAGAGGAAAAGACAAGAAATGAAACATAGTTTATTATATGATTTCTTTTAACTCCAAATAAACGATTCTATGACTTAAACATAAAAGATCAATTCCTAGTCACATGAATTTATTCCCCTTGAACCAAATGATTGGGATTTCCAGATTTAAAAATAAGGACAAACTTGATTTCTAAGACTCAATCTCTTTCTACTTAGAACACTTTGGGAGCTAATAAAAAAGGAAAATAGAAAATTTTAACGTGCATCTTCTATTTAAACTAAAGTAAGAACAAAAGGAGGCTAACATTCTGTTATGTAACGGGATATCTCAAAATACTAAGTGTGTTTCACTGAGGAGTTTTTACATTAAACATCAACAATTACTCTAAGATATAACTATCACGAGTTTTAAAATTCTATCTTCCTATCGCTTGTTCTTTAAACTAAATTGTGCCATTACACGAGTTTAGATCTACAAGCACAACCTCTTAGCAACTAAACAAATCATATACAACTTTTAACTTACAAAGAAGTTAGAAGAAAGCTGGAACTTTAAGGAAAAGAGAACACATGTTTCATGAGCTTAAACACTCATTTATGAGCAGAAGATCACACAAATGTAAAGAAATAGCAGTAACACCTCAGTACGTTCAGTGCAATAGCTTTATGCAACTAAAAACTAAACAACAGAGTTGGAAAAATACCTAGTTTGCAGAAAACAAGGGGAGAAAAAAAATGCAGCAAGATAATGAACCAGGAAGACTCCAGCAAAAACGGAACAACAGCAACAGTAGTGAAAATCCTGCAGTGATGAAGCCCATAAACGCAACAACTTTAGAAGAAGAAAAAGGATCAGAGGTGACTCCCAGGACTATGCATTTTTTGGAAGATTGTTGCTCTCCAGAAGATTCCCTCAAGTTCTCAAGTTTTGTGTTCTTATAGAGTGAGTAGAGATGTTTCTTTTTAGAGTCCCAGGTTGTTATCTGAGGATCCCTTTAGTATGGAAAGGCCTCCTCTTTATATAGGAGAAAAAGGACTATGGGGCATATTTTTTTTGGCCAAAAATCTGTCCAAAATGATAGATTTTTTACCAAAAATCTGTCCAAAACCAGATTTTTTTTCCAATGAACAGTTTTTCCTTACCAAATATGGACAGAATTTTGGAGTATTGTACTCCAAAACAGCCCTCAACAGTAAAAATAACCAAACAAAGGTCCTACACTCAAGTACCTTCTACTACTCTCACAAACCAATATCAAACTAATCTATTGCTTCAAACTAGAAGGTACAAAATCAGATAACTAGACTTGAATCATCAAAAAGAGAACCTAGCAAAACTGGCTAATCGGATGCAAGTTGCAAAAAGAGAACCTAGCAAAACTTGAACTAAAGAAAAATACCAAAATCCCAGAATACCAGTGAACTTCGCCAATTACAAATAGCTAATCGGATTTCACAAGTGATTAACAAAACTGGTTTACTAAACAAGACGTAATGACTGAGTAAATGACTAACTAATACGTGATTCAAAGGTATTAAGCAACGACTAACATTGATGATCAATGAAACTAACACGAATCACTACCGCAGATCAACTATAATAGAATTATAAGCAAACGACAAGAAAATAGAAAATTTAAAACATGGAGGAAAGTATTAAGGCTCGAGTTTACCCAATTTGAGTGTCCGAACAATGGTGGCGTAGCGGATATTAGGCAGCGAGACATAGCCGGATAGTGGTACAGCTCGAGCAAGCTTCTATTGTTGATTCTCATCGAAACGACTAGTTTCGATGAAAATCGACAAGAAACTCTCCCGAGGCCAATGTGATGGGAGAAATGAAAGGCAGTGGCAGCGAGGTCAGGGGTTATCGGTGAGGGTTGAGGCACGACAGTGGCTGGCGGCAGCGTGGTCGCCAGAATTTCTTCGCCGGATTTTCAAGGTGAAATTGACATCAATAGGTAGGTCTTGAAGAGCTCTACCCATTGATGTAAGTATTATGGGGTGAGATGGTTTGGTTTGCGGAGAATTTCAAAAAGAAAGAGGGCCTAGGGTTTCGAATTTCCTTAGATTTATGGAGATTGGTGGAGTTTTAGAGGATATGAGGCTTGGATTCATGGAGAGGAGGTTGAGAGGAAGATATGGTGAAAAAATGGGGGAGTTTGGATGACGGCCGCCACCGGTGGCGAATTTCGGTAGGCGGCGGGCGGCGGCGGTGGGGGGATCTGGGAAAGAGGCGAGAGAGAGAAGAGAGAGGAAGAAAATAGGAAGTTAAGGGGGGAAATAGGGCACTTTTTTGGGTATTGGGGGGTTTAAATATTTGGGATGAAGAATGAATTAGGGCCGTTGGATCAAAAGGCTATGGATGGATGAGATTTAGTCTTAGTTTCACTTAAGTGAAACGACGTAGTTTCAAGGCAAAACTACGTCGTTTTGAGCTCTTTCTTGGCCAACCACCTAATTGGCATTAAAATTGTACTCCTAGCCACCTAACCATTTCAATTTTAACCATTTTCATTTAATCCTATCTTATTAAACTATAATCTAATTAACCTAAATACCAACTAATAAAATAAACCTAATAAAACTCATTAGCTAACAATTGAATTAATTATATGAGAAATCAATTCGATTAACTTATCAAATAATTAGTCAAATAAAAGAGCACACACAAAAGAAAAGTATAGAAAATTGTTTTTTTTTTTGGTATTTTTATGACAGAATTTCAATTAAAAAATCCACAAAATATAAGAAAAAAAAATGATTGAAGGAAAATTGATACTAACAAATTTAGGAGCATTTAAATGGTGCAAAAATTAGGTATTCACAGCTGCCCCTCTTTGCTCGAGAACATGAAATATTTTCGTGCAAAGAAAAGTGAATGTTATAGCTAATTTTTGCTCACATATCACTCCAGTGGAAGCGATTTTTGAAAAATGGTGACTGAACCTTGCTTCCGAGGTTACCTACATATCATTGGCTATAAAGGAATCAGGTCAGTATAGTTCTGGGAAAAACTTGGTAGCTGGGACTACCGGACACTGGAGTTAAGACTGTTCCTACTGCTGTTGTTGTTGTTACTGTTACTTGCTGCTTACATCAAAAGAAGAAGAGAACTACATATTGTTGCAAGCTAAGAGTTACAAAATTCCTATCTAGGTGTCTTCTGGAGTCAAATCTTGATTCTTGAACTGCTCGCTTGTGTTGACCTTAGATTGGATCTTGATGCTCTTTGAAGAAAAGACTATGGCTCATTCTTGATTGCTTGATTTCCCGATCAAAATTTGGGAAAATGAAATTTGAGAAGCTGGATTGGACACATTATCAATGCTAACTCCAACTATCTTGTGATCGAAAGACTTCTTTCTTCTGATGAAAAACTGAATCCGCAAGCTTTAACCGTCACTTGTGCTCTACGACGGGGCCTGAAAAGCCATCAAAGACGAACAAAACGAACAAAATTTTTCTGCCCCAGTTTGGACTAGAAAAATTTTGTGAGTTATTAGAGAAAGCTATAAACTATCTAATTTATTGAAAGGCACACAAAACAGTAGTATAAACAAACTAAAAGAGATAACAATTTGTAACGAGGGATTGCGTACCTTACGTTACCAAAAGGATAGGTAACCAGGGGTTGGTACCCTGTATTACTGAAAGAAGTGTAACCAGGGGTTGGTACCCTGTATTACTGGAAAGGAATGTAACCAAGGGTTGGCGCCCTGTATTACTAAGGATGAATGTAACCAGGGGTTGGTACCTTGTATTACTGAAAGGAAATGTAATAAGGGGTTGGTATCCTGTATTACTAGGAAGAAAATGTAATCATGGGTTGGTACCCTGTATTATTGGAGAAGAATGTAACCAGGGGTTGGTACCCTGTATTAACGGACAAGAATGTAACTAGGGGTTGGTACCCCGTATTACTGGAAGGAAATGTAACCAGGGGTTGGTACCCTGTATTACTGGACAAGAATGTAACCAGGGGTTGGTATCCTGTATTACTGGAAAAGAATGTAATCAGGGGTTGGCGCCCTATATCACTAAGGATGAATGTAATCAGGGGTTGATACCCTATATTACTGAAAGGAAATGTAATTATGGTTGTACCCTATATTACTAGGAGAAGAATGTAACTAGGGGTTTGTACCCCGTATTACTGGAAGGAAATGTAACCAGGGGTTGGTACCCTGTATTACTGGACAGAAATGTAACCAGGGGTTGGTACCCTGTATTACTGGAAAGGAATGTAATCAGGGGTTGGCGCCCTGTATCACTAAGGATGAATGTAACCAGGGTTTGATACCCTGTATTAATGAAAAAGTGTTGAATTCCTCTAGGCAAAATGGTTCCACCCGAGTTAAGCTACCTAAAATACCCTGAGCGAGGAGTACTTCTACCCAGAACTATGAGCTGGATCCCCTAGGCAAAATGGTTCTACCCGAGTTAAGCTTCATAAAACACCCTGAGCAAAGAGTACGTCTACTCGAAACTATGAGCTAGATCCCCCTAGGCAAAATGGTTCTACCCGAGTTAAGCTACGTAAAACACCCTGAGCGAAAAGTACTTCTACTCGGAACTATGAGCTAGATCCCCCTAGGAGAAATGGTTCTACCCGAGTTAAGCTACGTAAAACACCCTGAGGGAAGAGTACCTCTACTCGGAACTATGAGCTGGATCCCCTTAGGCAAAATGGTTCTACCTGAGTTAAGCTACGTAAAACACCCTGAGCGAAGAGTACTTCTACTCGGAACTATGAGCTGGATCCCCTTAGGCAAAATGGTTCTACCTGAGTTAAGCTACGTAAAACACCCTGAGCGAAGAGTACTTCTACTCGGAACTATGAGCTGGATCCCCCTAGGCAAAATGGTTCTACCTTAGTTAAGCTACTAAACTATGAGGTGTGAATAGTAGTGATGCATGCTAAAAATAAAAGAAAAATAGAGATTTTAAGGAGCTTACATTCGGTGACATTCGTCCTATAAGAATCGCTATTCTGCACTGCTTTGTTGCTGCTTCAAACAAAGAAAAAATTTATGAGTTTTCGAAGTGGTGGTTGGTTTGTGGCATTGATGCCCTATTGTGGTTTGACTTCATGGCCTCTCCGCAGCTGAACAACTGATTCTATCAGTATGGTACCGAGATGCTCGACTGATCTATATCATTTTCTGGAGACCTTGTCTTTCCAATGTTGCCCCCAACTGTTTCATACCTAGACGTCCTTGGTATTTCTACCTTTTTCTCTGAGTCAATGGAATTTTTCTTTAAAAATCAAACTCAGTTGTCTTGCACCTAGTACCGGTTTGTGTCTACAGTGCTTATCAACTTTTCTCATGAAGAGTTCTTGCTTAGGCAACCTTTTCAGTTTGTTTGAGACACTTTGTTCGCCAATTGAGATCATAGACGGATTCGTGCCTTCGTTAATGTCGTGTATGCCCCATATTGTGCTCGATATTACGGGAAAACTGTAGCTAGTTTTGCAGCTATTTGTTTGCTTCGATTTTGACGAAAGATTAGATCAAAAAGGGACTCAAAGAAAATTATGAGTAAAAATAGAAGAATACTTGAAGGTGCAAAAGAACTGTGCTTAAACAAAAGTCGTCCCTTTCGAGGAAATGAATAGGGAGACTTATCTGGAAGTATGTGCCGACTTCAATGAATCATGACATGCATTTTGGACTGGACGCATGATCCGTCTGAGCTGTCTAATTCTCAAAATCCGTCGCAAAGGTTCATCTTGAAACTGTCTTGGTCGTGCTCATGCCGGGGTATCGAGGACCCTTATCCGGGTAGCAGTGCCCTTTGCGGGTTTTCGCTAACTGACCTCTCTCATTTCTTTACTCACCATCGCCTTATGGTGCCCATTTGGGTTTTCACCAATAATACTCTCTCATTTCTCTGCTCATCGTCGCCTTACAGTGCCCATATGGGTTTTCACCAATAAGACTCTCTCATTTGTTTTTTTTTAACCGAGATACGACATGCGGAAGGTTTCCCAATGACCATGTCATGGGGACTTCAAATGTTTTCAAAGATTGCTCAGAATTTCTTAACAGGGAGAAGGCGAAAAAAATCTTGAACTGAATTACAACTTTGGGAACCGTTTCTACAGAAAAACCGTAAAATAAAACAAACTTTTGCCCCAGTTTTGGAGTATTGGGAATATGGATTTTTATTTTGATGGGACCGAACCCAGGGTAAGGCTGCCTACGTATCCTTTCGAAATTAGGTCAGACGTAGTTCAACGGCTCAGAAGATTTGTTGTTTGGATTCTTTTTTTTTAGTACATAGGTTCCAAAACGCAGAAAACAAAGAAGACAAATACATCTCAAAAGGGTTAACAAGAGGGTGACACCTATTTGGAACAACGAGCAATGGTAGCCTTCATCATCTCGATTTTGAGAAAATCATGCGTGCAAGTTCCACAGTGGGTATATATCAGACATAATATCTTTTGACTGCATCTGCGTTAATAGTCATGCCTAAAACCCTTCCTTCTTCATCTACCAAGTGCAAGGACCCTTCTGGTAACACTTTCTTGATGATGTAGGGTCCTTGCCAGTTTGTGGAGAACTTTCCTTTAGCTTCTACTTGGTGTGGAAGAATGCATTTCAGAATGAGTTGGCCCACCTCGAAGTGCCTTGGACGCACTTTCTTGTTGTAACCGCGTGCCATTCGTTGCTAGTATAACTGGCCAAAGCACACTGCTACTAGTCGTTTTTTATTAATCAACATTAGTTGTTCTAATCGGGTCTTTACCCATTTTTTATCTTCAACCTCTGACTCTGCAATGACTCGAAGAGAGGGAATTTTTACTTTAGCCGGTATTACAGCTTTCGTTCCATATACCAACAGATAAAGAGTTGCACCAACGGATGTGCGAGCAGTTGTGCGGTATCCCAAAAGAGCAAAAGGCAACTTTTAATACCATTGTCTGGAACTTTGGATCATCTTCCTAAGAATCTTCTTGATGTTCTTGTTCGCCGCTTCAACGGCTCCATTGGCTTTTGGCCGGTAAGGGGTAGAATGGCAATGCATAATTTTAAATTGCTCGCATACCACCTTCATCAAATTACTGNATGAATCTATTCCCATTTGAAGCCTTTGGCTCGATTGGCCCAATAACATCCATTCCCCAAGCAAAGAATGGCCAAGGAGAGGACATGGGATGCAACTTCGAAGGTGGCGAGTGAATTAGGTCACCATGAATCTGGCATTGGTGACACTTGCGAACAAAGCTGAAGCAATATCGCTCCATGGCAAGCCAATAATACCTTGCTCGCAGAATCTTCTTCGCCAAAACATATCCGTTCATGTGTGGTCCACATACCCCTGAATGCACTTCACTCATGATCCGCTCAGCTTCTGTGGCGTCTATGCATCTCAACAAGTTCAAATCTGGGGTCCTTTTGTACAAAATTTCCCCATTCAGGAAGAAGCCACCGACGAGCCACCTTATAGTTCTTTTTTGATCTGCCTTGGCATGCTCTAGGTATTCTCTTATTTTCAGGAATCGTTTTATGTCATGATACCACGGTTCACCATCTAGTTCTGTCTCAATAGTATTGCAATAACCGTGTTCCAAACTTGGATTTCCAATGGATCAATATGAGTGTTACCTGGATAAGGGATCATTGAGGCTAAGGTAGCCAAGGAGTTGGCTAGTTCATTGTGAAACCTGGGAATGTAACTGAACTCGATGGATCTGAATCTTTTGCTCAGGTCTTGCACACATTGTTTGTATGGAATAAGCTTGATGTCTCGAGTCTCCCATTCGCCTTGGGCTTGCCGGATAAGAAAATCAAAATCTCCCATAACCAATAGTTCATGCACATCCAGATCGAGGGCCATTTTCAGACCCATGATACAAGCTTCGTGCTCTGCCGTATTATTGGTACAAAAAAACTGATTCGGGCCATTGCAGGATAATGTTGTCCGATAGGGGAGATGAGGATTGCCCTGATCCCAACTCCTTTGATATTGACAGCCCCATCAAAATACATTTTCCATACATGGCTAGTGTCCGGAACTACTTCCTCTATTGAGTTGACCTCTTCGTCTGGGAAGTATGTGCTCAGTGGCTTGTACTCATCATCAACTGGATTCTTTGCCAAATGATCTGCCAAAGCCTTTGCTTTCATTGCGGTGCGAGTGACATAAACGATGTCGAACTCTGTGAGCAGAATTTTCCATTTCGCGAGCCTGCCAATGGGCATTGGCTTTTGGAAGATGTACTTCAAAGGATCCATTTTGGATATGAGGTAAGTAGTGTAGGCCAATAGATAATGCCTTAGCTTCTGAGCGACCCAAGTCAAGGCACAACATGTCCTCTCTAAAAGGGTGTACTTAACCTTATAATTGGTGAACTTCTTGCTGAAATAATAGATTGTTTGTTCCTTTTTTCCTGTTGCATCATGTGGCCCCAGAACGCATCCAAAGGAATTATCTATCACCGATAGATATAAAAACAACAGCCTACCAGGTTCAGGTGGGACTAGTATAGGGGGTTTCGACAGATAATCTTTGATCCTGTCCAAAGCTCTTTGGAACTCGTTCGTCCACTTGATAGCATCATCCTCTTTCAGCAACTTAAAGATGGGCTCACACGTGATTGTGAGTTGAGCAATGAACCTACTGATGTAGTTCAGTCTCCCGAGCAAACTCATAACTTCCTTTTTGTTCTTCGGGGGTGGCAGATCACGAATGGACTTTATCTTAGATGGATCCAATTCGATGCCTCTCCAGCTGACTATAAAACCAAGGAGTTTCCCAAATGGAACCCCAAATGCACACTTGGTTGGATTAAGCTTAAGGTCGTACCTTCGAAGCCGTTCGGAAAACTTTTTCAAATCGCGCACATGATCAGCTTGTGTCTTTGATTTTATGATGACATCATCGACATATACTTCTATCTCTTTGTGCATCATGTCGTGGAAAATGGTGGTCATGGCCCTTATGTAAGTTGCCCCTGTATTCTTCAAACCGAATGGCATGACCCTGTAACAATAAGTACCCCACAGAGTGGTGAAAGCGGTCTTTTCTGAATCATCCTCATCCATTAGAATATGGTGGTACCCAGCATAGCAATCCACAAACGATTGTATCTCATGCTTTGTGCAATTATCTACAAGAATGTGGATGTTTGGCAAAGGAAAATTATCCTTCGGACTTGCTTTTTTTNCGTGGGAAGCTTATGAACCACTAGGTCAGCACTTAAACCCGGCATATCATCATATGACCAAGCAAACACATCTCTGTATTCAAATAAGAGTTGAATCAAGGAATCTCTGGTTTTTTGTTCAGTGTGAATGCTTATCTTTGTTTCTCTAACTTCTTCGTGACTTCCGATATTAATGGACTCATTTTCATTGAGGTTGGGCTTAGGCTTTTTTTCAAATTTTTCCAACTCTCTTGTTATTTCCTCAACAACCTCATCTTCATCATATTCAACCTCTTGATGCATTATTTTGAAATTAGACAGCTTTTTAAGATCTGGGTGTGAATTCCGCATGCATGTCATGTTATTAAAGCTGACATTAATGAAACTGAAATGGAAACAAAATGACTGAATTAGGAAAAGGAAAAGATACAAAATTTAATACGAAACTGAATTGCATTTCATTGAATTCGAAAGGATAGAAGGGTTAACATCAAAACAAGACAATTATACCGAGATGTTTGGATTACAACCCTGAAAGTAACCCAAAATACAAAAAGAAGCTGCAAAAGCAAACTACCAAGTCTCCTTCCTTGTGGGGAGAGGAGTTGCTTCCCAATTGTTGAGCATGGTATCTGAGCCAATTAGTTGCACATCGGCATGACTAGTGCCTTCACTAGACTGGATCATATTCACTTTAGAAAACATCTGGCTGAATCCATGGCAAATTTCATCAATGTTTGCATGCACCGAGGAATGTTGACCTTCTTGGAGTCGTGGCTTCACAAAAGTGTAGAAAATGTGAGGGATAGGTTGTTGCAAGACCCATCCGTGATTTTTGCGGTGTTTGGCTTTGTCTTCGTCTGCTTGTGTCGGCCTGAAGCCTAAACCAAAATTACCCTGGTTACTGAACGGAGAAATGGGCTCCGAAATTCCTTGGAATGATGCCCCCAAGCCTTTTCCTGGCTCATAACATTGTCTCAGCATGAGTGCCGCTACCATTACAGATGTGGCGAAAAGATGGGGATGCAGAATGGGCCTTCCTTCCTCAACATGGTCAACAACAACCACTTCAAAAGCCTGATAGACAATGGACTCACACCCTTCCTTGGCTTCAATACAGAGGATTAACGGGTCTTTATAAATGGAGGACTCGTCTTCCCCATGAACAATAATTCCTTGCCTGTCATGTTCGAATTTGAGCATCTGATGCAAAGTGGATGGCACAGCTCAGGCTGTATGGATCCATAGCCTTCCAAGAAGAAAGTTATAAGAATTTTCCGTGTCCACGACTTGGAAGAAAATTTCGAAGTCAACCGGCCTAATCGTCATGGTGAGGTTGATCTCCCTAATGGTATCTCTCGCTGAGCCATCAAAATCCCAGATACGGACATTGCTGGGTCAGATTCTGTCTGTATTGATGTTCATGCTTTGCAAGGTGGAGAGAGGGAATACATCTACGCTCGAGCCTCCATCAACAATGACTCGCTTCACGTAGTGCCCCTCAAATTTAACAGTCTAGTGCAAAGCCCTGTTGTACCCATCTCCTTCTTCGGGGAGTTCATCATCAGTAAAGGTGATTCTGTTCACCTCAAAAAATTTGTTAGCCATCTTCTCTAACTGATTCACTGTTGTCTTCTCTGAGACATGTGCCTCGTTCAGGATCTTGATTAGCACACTAGCATGCTCTTTTGAATGTATGAGCAGAGATAGTAGAGAAATTTGGGCAGGAGTCTTTCTCAGCTGGTCAATGATTGAATAATCCTGAACTTTTATCTTCTTCAAAAACTCTTCTGCCTCTTCTTTAGTGACTGGTTTCTTTATTGGCAATTGGCTCTCTCTGATTTGCTTGTCCTTCCTCAACTCTTCAGGAGAGTAACACCTCCCTGATCGAGTCAAACCTCCATTTTCCCCCACTTCTTCCATGATTTCCTTGCCTTTGTAGGTCATCACACTTTTGTTGTAGTTCAAAGGAATGGTTTTCGTGTTTGTCACAGGGGGTTGCACGACAGGTTTGATCATAATCGGCTCTGTTATACCCTTCATACCACCTCGATTCTTCTTTGTGTTGGGGTAGCCTCCAAGGACATACAACCTTGGGCTCGGAACACTGGAGCGAACTTCCAATCTCGAGACCTTAGGAACAAATAAAGTTACCTTTTCTAAGCTCGGGGCACCTTTCACAATCAACGACACGTCTCGGCTTGGACTGACTTCCAGTTTGGTTCCCTCTTGCATCGTTCCTGCTGTCATTTTTGCTCGACTAGCCGGCTTGCATTCTTGATCTCGGTCAATTATTCCCACAAAGTGAACATCATTATGTACTGGCAAGGGGTTGTTGGTCACATTAGGAGGGCCCTCGTCTTTTGTCACTGCAATTAGTTTTTCAGCAATTAGTATTTCTATGGCTCTTTTCAGAGTCCAACAGTCATCAGTGCTATGTCCCGGCACCAGAATGATATTCACATCTAGCATTTGCTTGAAACCCATATGAGTCAGGATGTATATGGTGGGGAGCAATGGGTCCAATCACGCCTATTTGCTTCAGCTTCTGGAATAAACTAGAGTAGGATTCAGCCAATGAAGTAAATTTTTTCGCGTGCCTCTGCTCTCGACCATAATCCTGCCTTGGAGGAGCATTGTAGGGTGCCCAAAAATTTTGCTGCTGAGGATCCTTGGAGCTGGTGCCCGTACTTGCTGATTTGGAGGCTGAGCATAAGACTGAGCATTGAACACTATGTACTGTGGTGGGCCCACAGAGTATTGAGGAATTGGCGGAGGATAATAATGTTGAGGGTAGCTGGATTGCCCTTGTTGAACTTGCACATAAGGGTGCGGTACCCCCCTTTGAACTTCCCTGGATCCCGAAGTCATCATGGACCCCTTATCTCTCTTCTTTTTATTTGCAAAATTTCCCAACCCATTTTGGATAGCTTGAGTAGTGGCTTTGAGAGCAGCTTGACTTACAATTCTGCCAGTCTTGAGGCCATTTTTGACCATTTTCCCTATTTTGTTTGCTTCTACAAAAGGTCTACCTATCACGGACATCATGTTCTAAAAGTAATCAGGCTCTTGAGCCTCTAGAAAAACAACGATCAACTCATGGTTATCCACAGGTGGCTTGGATCTAGCCGCTTGCTACCTCCACTTGATTGCATACTCCCTAAAGCTTTCAGTCGTCTTCTTCTTCATATTGGACAGTGAATTGTGATCTGGTGCAATATCTATGTTGTACTGGAATTGCTTGATGAAGGCCTGAGCCATGTCGTCCCAGATATGCTAGTGAGAGATATCTTGGTCGATGAACCATTCTGAGGCTACCCCCTCCAGACTTTCCCCAAAATAAGCCATCAACAATTATTCTTTTCCACCTGCACCCCTTAGCTAGTTGCAGTACCTTTTCAAGTGGGCGATGGGGTCACCGTGTCCATCATACTTCTCAAATTTTGGGGTCTTGAACCCTGGCGGAAAATGGATGTGAGGGAACATGCATATATCACTGAAAGATACACTTTTGTGAACACCAAGTCCTTGTATGTTCTTTATGTTTTGTTCAAGACTTTTCATTTTCCTGGCCATCTCATCTGGCTCAACTATCTGGGCGGGCTTTTCATTTTCCACCGGGGACTCGTATTGAGGAGTTTGGTTGTATGAAGCCGAGACCCTGAAAGCCATATTTGGAGAGTAGTATTGGCCATCACAAGCATGGGATGGTGGCTCGTTGTTTGGCCTCGCCACATGAGGTGGTGGTGGGATTGTATATACCGGCGCACCAGACACGACAAGAGGGGTGTTCCTGACCGGTGCGGCTGGAGGTTGCACATTAAAGGTTCCAGGAGCGGCATGGAAGCTGTAGTTTGGCACATACCCTGGTGGTAGAATGTGATCGCTCATTGTATGGGGCGGTGGTTGAGTAGCCAGGGGTACAGTAGAAGTTCCTTCTGAGGGACCCTGAGGCGGGGGCTGACCGGAGACCCAAGCCTGATATACATCAGCCAGTTGTTGTTTTAATGTTCTCACTTCCTCCGACTCTTGCTCAACTGACTGACCATAGGGGTCGTCACTGACCAACTCGATTTCATCATTATTAGCCATCGGTACATTCCCTTTAGATCTGGTGAAGTAATGATGTGTTGCCAGTTTCACCATAAACCAACCACCTTAAGCTTACTGACTAAGAGAATCACACGTAATATGCCATGTTCCTAACATCGTCACCATTTCTAACATGCTTTTGGAAGGCTTCATGTTTCATCCCGGCTTATAAGGCTGCTGCTTATCGGTGCTATCAAATTTTTCTTTTCTCTTCTTTTTTTTCTTCTCTTTCTCAGTTTTTCGCTTTTCTTTTCACTTGCCTATTTTTGTTCCCTCATTTTAGAGTTATTGAAATATTTTGATCGAACCTTTTAGGGGTTGCCTACGTATCATGTCGCCGCATGAATCAGATTATCACGTAGTTCAGGGACACGACCCTTTTTTTTTTTTTTTTTTTTTTTTTATACAAAACAAACATTTTTTGGTTGTTTTTCGAATTTTTTCTAAAACAAAATCTTTTTCATTGATTTTCATTTTTTGATACAAGACTCAATAACAAGCATTACATAAAGATAACCATTTAAACAAGACCAGACTTGACTCAAACAGACTTTTTAAGACAAAGGGAAAAATAACGAGACTCAAAACAACAAAAGACTCTTACATACTCAAAAACCACAAAGGAACAATCAAAAATGGACTGCCAGCCAAAAGAAGATCTAAAATTCTTGAGAATCCACCAGAATTATTGTAGTGATGGAGCTTATTCCTGCGGCTGACCCCCAACGTCGCGGTATATCCTCTCTAAATCTGCAGATATATGACGAGCGACGTTCAATGATACTTCAACAAGTCGTTCGGGCGTCATTCCCTGACAACTCCTGCAAGCTTGGGAGGTATATGTGGCTACCTCGAGGATCTTTCCCTTAATGTGTTCCTGAGCCAAGTGAAACTCTTGATTTTGTCGACCATGGGTCTCAGCTAGGTCCAGTGCATCACGCTCGCGCTCGAAGGCCATATCTCTTTGGCACCGAATTTCCTGTGACTCCCCCTCCAACCGATAGATCATACTTTGGTAGTGATGTCTTTCTATTTCTAACTCCATGATCTGGCGCTCCTTGCTTGACTCAACTCCCCCTATTTGATCCCTCAGACCTTGTATTAACAGAGCAAAACCTCTGCGCTCATGATCACGGACCACCTTGAACTGAGCTTCTCTTTCTTCCTGTTGTTGAGC